>NXFV01001694.1:0-18500 GCA_002803225.1 Gamarada debralockiae
CAGTGGTAATTTCTATGGCAACGCAAGGCGCGTCAATGTCAATAAAAAATATGGATATCCAAAATTCAACTACCTATACTACATGCCCTCATGGATCTCCTTACACCCCGACCTTGCGGCCCCCTCCTCCTACAGCGGTTTACCCTGGTATGTCTACTGCTTTTACTGCTCTCCAGAGCCACGTAAAAGCCCACGGATATACGTTTTTCAAGAGACTCCCAGCCTCTAAAATCTGAACCTACTAAGGTAATATATGCTTGTAATAGAGAAAGAGAAGGAAGCCTCAAACTAGGGCTAAAGACCCTACGGTTCATAAAACAAACATAAACGCGTCTTGTGTTCTCATAATAATTACTACTGTAGCGCAAGGTTGATAGGTGTACTCTGGAAAGTGGGGGCTGGCAAGTGGATTTAGCCGGGAGGCAAGTTGAAATAGCTCGACCCAAAACCAAGAACCAAGATAGGAGGTCGATCATGGCCTAAAGCCACTAGCGACTTGACACATTCGGGATAGCTGTGTGCGGGGGACTGGGGAAGATCAGGCTTGGTAGCGGCGCTCCTTCGGCGACATCGCTGTGCAGAAGCAGCCACAAAGGAGGCAATTTACATCACATGGCATCTCGCTGAGATTTGACATAGTACGAAGTTCGATGAGACACACGCGACGTGTTCGAATCTTCAATTCAAACAGATGTGGAAAGTTTTCGTCCATTACTCAGGTGAAGCTTTGAAGATGGTGTCAACCGCTCGAGTCTCGTGGTTGAGAAAGACGGCCGGGATGATTCGCATATCAGGGGCAGGGTTTAAGGTTGAATGGGCTGGTTGAAGATCAATGTCATTGGGTCAAAGGGCTGATAATACTAGCAACGTTCACTGCGGAAGTGCAGCTCTCTGCATCATCCCCGGACTTGCACTTTTACTCATGCGTGGGGAGCGAGCCTATGAAACGGGACATATGGCTTGGCATGACATGTGGGACAGAGGCGTTTCTGCCGCTCAGCCATATCCGGACGGCGTTTTTATGGCTCATGGATGGCCCGTCTCACGACACCCAAAGAGCAAGATACAGGGGTCACACAACACCGTGACTGTTCCTGGGTACTCACGACCGGGAGACCACGAATCAAATCTCCACAAACCCATGGTCTACTCCGCACTCGTTAGTTTTTCCAACATCATGGGATTAGGCATGCCTCCAGCTCCTGCTTGGGAACATATATAACTCTTATATCGTTCCTTCTATTTCGCCGAAGCTTCAATATCTTCTTTTGTCGCCAACATAGGATGCTTTTTGAGTTTTCCTGAGGACCACAACTGAAATCTGAACCAAAGTCGAGGAGTCGTTCACTCGAGCCATCATGGTGTATCAAGCCACATCTGTCTATTTCATTTGTGCATTCGCCGCCATTGGTATGTATCATACTTGACGATGATCCATTCCAATGCTATGGACGAAGCTAATTTTGCCAGGCGGCGGGCTGTTCGGTTTCGATATCTCGAGTATGTCGGGTGTGCTAGGCACCATGGCTTACAAGAGATATTTCGGCAATCCCGTATCCTACCGTCAAGGAGGAATCACCTGTGCCATGCCTTTTGGCTCCCTGGTTGGAGCTTTATCCTCTTCGTTCATTGCCGACAGATATTCTCGACGGACCAGTATTCAGATTGCTTCAATCTTCTGGGTTATTGGATCGATGCAAGTCCAATTCAATGTACCCTACTTAGAACAGAGCTAACCTCACACCTAGCATTCAATGCGCTTCTGTTGATATCGGTATGCTCGTAGTGGGTCGAGTTGTTGCAGGTCTTTGCGTCGGTATTGCTTCCTCCATCTGCCCAGTCTATCAAGCAGAAATTGCACCCAAGGAAATTCGTGGCCGAGTCGTTTCTTTGCAGCAATGGGCAATTACCTGGGGTATCCTGATTCAGTATTTCATTCAATATGGCGCCTCGAACGTCGATGGAGGACCTAACAATCCAGCCCAATCTACATCCGCCTTCCGTATTCCATGGGGAATCCAAATCATTCCAGCTGTCATTCTCTTCTTTGGAATGTTCTTCTTGCCAAGATCTCCCAGATGGCTTGCGTCAAAGGACCGATGGGAAGAGGCAATTCAAGTTTTGGCCGCACTTCACGGTGGCGGCGATGTCAACCATCCCAAGGTTCTCGCTGAATACCAGGAAATCGAGGAAACCCTCCGTTTTGACCGCGAGGAGGCTATCAACAGTTACCGTCAACTCATCGAGCCACGAATGCTTAAGCGTGTAGTCTTGGGAATGTCTATCCAGATGTGGTCTCAATTGTGTGGGATGAATGTTATGATGTACTATGTTGTTTGTGAGTTTTGTGCGTTTCACATGAGTGATTCCAGACTGACATGGTACAGACATCATGGAAGGCGCCAACATCGCCTCACCACTTCTCACTGCCTCGATCCAATATATCCTGAATGTTGCTCTCACACTCCCAGCTATCCTCTATCTTGATCGTTTTGGTCGTCGACCTTCCATGCTGATCGGCTCGTTCCTCATGATGACCTTCCTCTTCATTGTCGGTGCTCTGCAAGCATCCTATGGTATCCCCAACGTCCCTCCGTACAAGAACTCTTCGAACTCCGATATCTCTTGGATTATCTACAACAATCAACCAGTCTCCAAGGCTATTGTCGCCATGACGTACCTTTTCGTCTGTACCTTCGCGACAACTTGGGGCCCCACGTCATGGACGTATCCATCTGAAATCTACCCAACAAAGATTCGTGCCAAGGCAGTGTCTCTCTCGACTGCATCCAACTGGTTCTGGAATTGTGTGCTAGCCTTTGGCGTCCCTCCGCTTTTGACCAACAGTAAGTAAACCGGTACACCCTCTGATTTCGTCTTTACTAATATGCGAAACTGTCAAGTCAACTGGAAGATGTACATGATTTTCGCGACCTTTAACGGAGCTGCTTTCATCCACATGTTCTTGACCGCACCTGAGACCAAAGGCAAGACATTGGAGGAAATGGACGACGTCTTCGACAGCGGTCTCCCAGCCTGGAAACCTGTACCAAAAGGGTCCAGGTTGGATCAACTCCAGAAGGATATCGAGGCAGGAAACCTCAAAATCACTGCACCATTAGGTCACGATTTCAGTGGCGAGAAGGGAGCTGTTGTGCAGGAGAGGACAGAGCATGTCGACCAACCTGCTACCACCACCGCCGCTACCGGCCCCACCACCACTACTTAATCATGGATGGCACCAAAAAGCGCCGACTCTCATCGCTCTGGCGATTCCATTTCAGTCGTTATACTCATAATTTCCGAGAACGATATCGATCTGTAAAATATTGGGTAGCGTCTCGGGACTGGGTTTGGGAAAAGGGATCGCAAGGGATGGGGATCAGTAATTTTTGGATTCATGATACCAATTTGTTTGCTCTCGATTTCGTCTGCTTATTCCCAATTTTGAATCCTTTCAGATGTTAAATAGCTAGATATAACATAGCTAGATGCTCATTTTGGTTTGGTCGGCATTAATTATTTACGGTTTCGTTGCACCACCAATCCTTTCATGACCTCCTCACAGGAGTGGTGATCCTCATTACCATCAGCTAAACTCTGACTGATTTATGTAAAGCTTTACGAAGAAATAAAGTCTAGAAAAGGGGCTGAATGGGCTTAACACGTGACACGAATTTCCTATGACGTTGATGGCGGGCGTTGACTTCTGAACATCGAGAGCGTCAACCTAGCATTGCAGCAAACGCGTCAAAGGCAACTAAGTCTTCATACGCGTGGTAGAATGCAGCTAAGTGTTGTATTTCTTTTTTATTCTTGTTCTCCTAAATATTGCATTGCCTAAATCAATGTTCAATGTTCCAAATATTTTTTTTTCTTTTATTTTTTTCTATCAATGCCTGCCCGCTAGCAGCATCTCTTTTCTCAATCACCTAAGTCCACGGGCAAGTAAGCCAGGTAGACGTATCCACTATCTATGCAAGGGTTGGGTAGGCCTTTTACTCGAAATAGACCTTCGCAGTTCCCTTTTAGGATGCTCCAAAACGCAAGAGGTCTTCCGTCGCAACGACATCTGCACCATCGATCAACCTTCTTTCGATCCAGGAAACACCTATACTCCCGCCTACCTCTTCAATCCCCATCAAACTTCCGCCCGTGAAACGATAAGCTTTCCGTCGGGGCAAAGTTGACACAAACCCAGATCATAATGCAGGCATAGTGGATGGGAAGGCGGCATTACGGGCAAGCCCTAACGCATGAGACCGGGGAGACTCTGGACGTGAAGAAAGTAAACGGCGGACCTCCCAAGACACCCGTTAAGACCTACGGTATAAAAGTAGCTGCGAATGCGGAAGATAGCGACTCTCCACTTTCAGATGCCCCTCCCGAGACTCTTCTTGGCACACCAGTGACGAAGCAGAAGAAGACACCGACGAAGAGCTCAATTGCTGCAAAAAAAGGGATCGGATGAGATAAAAGCTTTCAAGGCAGAACAAGCTGCTAAAAAGGCTGTGGACACGAAAATTAAGGAAGAGGAGGCGGATGAGTGGGAGTACAGGGTGGATCTAAATGGTGATGATGCTGCGCCAGTTGAAGATGTGGATGTTATGAAGAGGGAAGCGGGAAGGTCGCCTCCAGTTAATAGTGATTATCTACCTCTCCCGTGGAAAGGACGCCTGACATATGCGAGTCTACTAATTGTGGAAACCTGTAGGATTCTTATGCTGATACAACTTCCAGGCATCTAAACACGTATTTCAGATTCTCCAGCCCACCGGTATTCAGCTCGAGAACTTGCCGCATAGCATTGATTCTCGAACATCGACATACCCTGAAAGATCCCACACAACCCCAACATTCGATCAAAAATCGCCCTCACAAGTCGCAACTTGCATCTATTGAGCGTGGACAGCGATATGTAGAGGAGCTAGGTTTGGCCCATGCTAGGGTCATAACTAAGATGCTGAAGTGGAATGACAAATATGGTATCAAATTCATGAGATTGAGTTCAGAGATGTTCCCGTTTGCTAGCCATCTTGAGTATGGGTACAAGCTTGTCCCTTTTGCTAGCGAGGCTTTGGCAGAAGCTGGTCTAGTTGCTACAGAATTGGGGCATCGATTGAGTACCCATCCTGGACAGGTACGTCTTCCCCATTATCATCTTTTGCCTTGAGTTCAGAGCTGACAGACAAATTCTAGTTCATTCAACTGGCTCTCCACGCTCCGAAGTAATCGCCAGCGCAATCCGCGATCCCGAATACCACGACGAAGTCTTCTCATGACTAAAACTCCCCCCACAAGAAGACCGTGACGCAGTCATGATCCTTCATATGGGTGGAACATTTGGGGACAAAGCAGTAACACTCGATCGATTCCGCGCCAACTACAAAAGTCTTTCGCCATCCATCAGAATGCGGCTAGTTCTAGAAAACGACGACGTTAGTTGGTCGGTTCATGACCTCTTGCCCGTCTGCGAAGAGCACAATATCCCTTTCTGTCTCGATTTCTATCACCCCAACATCATATTTGACAGTACGCAACTTCGCGAAGGGACCCACGATATCATGAGTCTGTTCCCGAGAATCAAAGCCACGTGGATAAGAAGGGAATTAGACAGAAGAAGCACTGTAACGATCCAACTTCAGAAGCAATTACTGGAAGACAAAGAAGGAAACACAATCCGAGACCGAGTACCTTGCCAGCTTGCCCCAACGATATGGACTTGATGATCGAGGCAAAGGATAAAGAACAAGCTGTTCTTGAATTGATGCGGATCTTCAAATTGCCTGATTGAGATATATCCAACGACATTATTACGTACGAGAGAAGTGATGACAATAGGCCATTGCCCAAGAAGGCGAAGGAAAAGAAGACGAAAAGCAGATAGCTGCAGAGATTGAAGAATTTAGGAAGGAGCTTAGTGAAGAGGAGGAGGTTGCAAAAGAACAGATATCTGAGGAGGTTATTGGGATGGGAGGCGACGAGAATAGTGTATATTGGCCACCCGGAATGGAGGAACAGCTTCGGCCCAAGAATAGGGAGGTAAAGAAGATATCTTCAAGCATCCTACTCCAGCGGACTTCGCTGTTAGGAAGGCTATCACGGCGAGGAACATGGCATCTTTGACTGAGAATCCCAAGGAGAAGTTGAGAGATGCGGGGAGTGTTGCGGATATCCAGAAAGTTTTGGACGAGATCAAGGCCGAGATGATGGACAATGAAACTGCTGAGGAGGATGAGAAGACGACAACCAAGAAGTCGAAATCGACACCAGCAAAGAAGACCACGCCGGCCAAGATAAAGAGAGCGAAGAACGTGCCAACTCCTAGCATGTCGAACATAGAAGATGATGAAGAGCAGGATTTGTGCATGCCTGACCTATCTGCCGACGAGGATGAGACGACGAAAGTTGTTGCAAAGAGACGACTCCTGCGGAACGAGGCATCAAAGCGATAGGAAAGAGGAAGAGCTATGTCGAGGACAATGGCGATTTCAGCGAAGGGGAATAGTCACCAAGCGCTTGAGTATCCAAAAGGGAAGTGCCGTTGTAAACTGGATTACCATGGCAGAGAGGAGGTGGCCAAGGGCGTCTAAAAGGAAGTCAACAGCGAGAGAAGTTCTCTATGGAAAAATCTGTACACTAGTGTGAATGAAAGTTACAGACTACCACCAGTACCCCCCTTTCGTCTTAACGTCTGTGTTTATGTATGATAATCCGGAGTACGGAACTAGACGGGGTTAAGAAGCGCCGCCTCCAAACACGCCATTCCGCATCGGCCGCATTGCCGCATATCTTACTCATCCACCTGCGGATTCTGTACCAGCGTCTTATTTTGCCATGAGATGAGTATATAAAAGGAGGGTTTCCAATTGAGAAGTCATAATGGCGTTCAGAGAAATTACTTCCACCTCAAACCTTCTTCAATTCATCTCTTCTGTACTTCGTAACCATCATCGACATGACTCGCTGGGAATTCGCCTCCACAGGGGATGAGGTTGTCGCCGCATTCAAGGAGCGAGTAAAGGCCAAAACAAGTATGTAATTTCCATTTCAAATCCTAAACTCTTAAGCTAACACATAAAGTTGTAATTACTGGCCCAGGGGTGGGAGGAATTGGAGCCGAAACAGCAATCAGCATCGCCGCTGGCTCCCCATCACTCATCATCCTCGCCGGACGCACAGAATCGAAAATCACTCCCGTGATCTCAGAGATCCAATCCAAGTATCCATCCGTCCACGTAAGATTCATTTCTCTCGATCTCTCCTCCCAAGCCTCCGTCCGCGCCGCAGCCACCACCATCAATTCCCTCGTCGACAAAATCGATATCCTGATCAACAATGGCGCCATTATGGTTTGTCCGTATGCCAAGTCCGTGGATGGGATTGAGTCGCAGTTTGCGACTAACTATGTGGGCCACTTCCTTTTGACAAATCTTTTGATTGTGAAGGTTCTTAAGGCGGGGCCAGGTGCGAGGGTGGTAAATGTTTCGAGCTCGGCCCATAGATCTGGTGTTATTAGGTTTGATGACGTTAATTTTGAGGTGAGTTTCATTGCTCAAACTGGAAATAGAAGCTGAAAGTGTGACCAGGATGGTAAGGTGTACAATGAATGGGAAGCATACGGGCAATCAAAATCAGCCAGCATCCTCTTCTCTCACGCATTAGCTACAAGGCTGAAGAGACACGGCTCTTTCTCGTTCTCTCTGCATCCTGGTTGTGAGTTCCCCTTCGTCCTCAACAGAACCACCCACTAATATACTCTTGCAGCCATCAAATCCGGTCTCCAAGTCAACATGAGCGACGCCATTCTGCAAGATGGTCTCGCTCGTGCAGCAGCTGCAGAAGCGGCACTTGGTCGTGAGTGGAAACGAGATCCACAGAAGACGTTGCAGCAAGGCTGTTCTACGACTCTCATCGCTGCCTTGGATCCTTCGATTGAATCGGAGAATGGGGCGTATTTGAATAACGGGGATATTGCTGTGCATCCGCCGCCGGAGTACCTGAGTCTTCCCGAGAATGAGGTGAAGCTTTGGAATCTAAGCGAGAAATTGGTTGGGGAGAAGTTTGATTGGTAGAGGTGACGTTGTCCTTGTATCAGTGTATCTTGAGGTTTCAAAAGCGTCTTATTTCAACTCCTCTTGCTTGCAAGATGGAAAGCCGAGGGTACTCCATCTATTTCTCGTCACTCTGGTGTATATAACCCCAAAAATTGAAGATTCAAGTCTTAAACATGGCGGCCTGTACTCCTCCCGCCACTGCGAGAGTGACACCCACAGACTCGCGAAAATGCTCATCGCCTCTACTTTCCATCCTCCCGAACGTCTGAAGAAGCCGCACCATTGTATATCCAGCTTCAGTCAAAGCGAGTTGCTCTGAAAACAGTCAGTATCAACCTAAATCCTTGATCAAGAAAATACTTACGTCCGAGACATATCCGTGGTCCTCCCCCGAACGGCACATATTTCCAACCAGGCTTAAGGTTCTCCCACCTTTCAGGACGAAACTCGTTGGCGTCCGATCCCCAAAGACTGATATCTCGATGCATAGCATACACATTATAGACGATAATTTGTCCTTTGCGTACGAATATCGGAGAAGCCTCGTTCGGGCCACCACCAGTGGGGAGGACGGAGTCTCGTTTTGGGCAACGCTCGTTCAGTGGAACAGAGGGGTATACTCGAAGTGCTTCAACAGCAGTATCAGTGAACCTTCTCAAGTGAGGGCCCGGTAAGATCGTACTTTCATCAAGAACCCACCTCAAATAAGTCATCCCCTTGAGCTGCTCATAACTCGGCGGAATCCCACCAAGCATCGCAATTTCCTCTCTCAACTTCTCCACAACCCTCGGATGTCTCAACAAAAGCCAAAACGAAAGACTCAACAGCGACGCGGTGGTATCACGTCCAGCAGCAAGAATACTAACAATCTGATCGCGCAAAACCTTCCGGTCACCAGTATCCTTCGCCAGCTCCCTCAAATAAACATACTTCCCCGTCTTCCCCTCAATCTCCTTCTCATCCGCCGCTCGATACGCGATCGCTTTATCGACGAAGTAATCGACATACTCATGAATCAAGCTCACACTCTTTTTAAACTTCTTATCCGGGAACAAAGGGGATATCGCACCCATATGCAACCTGAAAGCTAGCCCTTGTGTCGTATAATCGAACGCCTCACTAACGGCCTTCGCTGTCCCTGACTGATGAGGGTCAAGCGCATGCACACTCTCCCCCAATAAAAAGTCAGACGCAGTATCAATCGTCAACTTACTGAACAAATCCTGCAAATCGACCGTCTTCCCCCTCGGAATCAGCGCAATCATCTCCCTGAAATGCCTCTCATAGATCTCCAAATTCGCTACATGCACTCTCCCTAGACTGGGCCTAACAATTGCTCGAGCATGACTCCACGTCTTCCCATTACTCGAGAAGATTCCATCGCCTGTATATGGTCTGAAAGCATTGATTCGCGACTGGGAGAGCTCGAAATCGGAGAATTGGGATGAGAGTAGAGCTTGGATGTTGGCGGGTGAGGTTGTCCAGATTGTATTGTTGCCGAGGATGCGGAGGGAGAAGGTGCGCCCGTTTTGCAGAGAGAGTCGGTGGATTCCTTGGAGGAAGACACCTTTTTGGAGCCAGGACGAGAGGAGGAAGGGGATGTCGAAGCCGAGAAGGAGGGGCGATTGGGTTGCTAGTGGGGGAGGTAAGCAGTTGTGCTTATGCCGGAATTGGGAGCGTCGGTAGAGGGTTACGAAGCGGGAGATGACGAGAGCCCAAGTTAGGAGGGAGAAAAATATGATATAGAGTGTTGTGGGTGCCATGAGAGTCATCTCGGAGGTAGGTAACGAACATATGGATGCAAGTTAATGGAAAACACAGCTAGTCGATAGCAAGTGATAGAGGTATGTATCTTTGAATTTTGCTCCAATATTTGTCCGTCTTACAAGTTGTAAGAATGGGGTTAGAACACTTCAAGAGGGTTGCCGCGTCATACTGGGTAGAACCCCTGGTATCTCGTCAATGCAGCTTACATAAAAGAATTCATGGGATCTTGGCAAGTTGTCGAGGTCTATGTACGTAAGTAAACGAGAAGTCTTGTAAACCAGATCATTTTACCAGTAATTGGATAATAGGTGTTTCATTACGGGCATTCCAGATAACGGGGTAATGAAAATATCCGCATCATGCTTCCTTTCCATACTTGTTGTTTCTTTGAAAGGTTTAATACATTACTCAATGATCTCTTTCCTGAAATAATAACCTTTATCATCATTTTCCCCCCATGGTCTCATAACGCAGCTGAGCCGAATTAATCGCTTTCCTCGCTCGACCGTATGCAAGATACCATGTACTCGTTGAGCACTTGGAACTTCCTCGGACTTTGTGATTTCACCAAGGCCATCTTCTTCAATCTTAATCACTCGTTCTGCCACTCGAACCGAAACGCTAACTGTACATGAAGAGTCAGTAAAATTCCGAATACAGAATTTGGCAGATGCTCTTACGATCCCAAGGACCCTCTCGTGGTGGCGCTTGCTTGAGGAGAGCGAGAGCCTTGCGCCTCGTGACAGGATGCCGACATTTCCTTGTCGTAAAACCCAGTGCACAAATCAGACCCATTTCGCAGGAGAATGGTGTATAGCCAACAGCATTGTCCTCGCGCTGAGCAGCGATGAGACTCTCAGAGAGCTTCAATATTTTTTCAAACTCCCCCATACAAAGATCGTATGCAGTCTCGTTAGAATTGTGACAGACTGTTACCAAGATGGTCCCGCATGCATGATATATTTTGAGAAGTGTGGAGGCCCTCAGGTCTTTGCTGCTCATGGTGGCAAGAGATCGGACCAGTAGGGCGTCGTATTTTGTTGACCATTGTCGAAGACGGGAAGCGAGGATGCTTGAAATTGTGAATGCAGTGGCTCGCACTTCTTGCTTGATTGGATCGGAGGCTCTGAAGGCAAGATGGTAATCACAGCTCTTGTCCAGATGAAGGACCCAGTTCAAGTCTCCGACTACATATCGAGCGGCCTCATTCAGGTCAGTGAAGGAATCTGGCATTTCGTCTAATGGCTTGACCATCACATTGAGGTCTCGTATGTCAACGTATGAAGATGATTGAATATCGAAGCGGGCAAGCATATCGGCTAGGTTGCCTAGGTGTTCCTTGCTGGCATCACATTTTCGATCTCGTCGTTCGCAGAGAATGCTCAGAGCATTTCGTAGGTGTGTGGTGGCTTTTTCAGTGTCTCCATTTAAATTGTCAAAGCAAATAAATAAGATGGCACATATCAAAGCAAGTTGGGCTGCATTGTCTTTGCGGGATTCGATGCTAGCTCTCAGGTGATGAACAGCTTTGCTGTATTGGTCGATTGCAAAGGCCCCCTCGATTAGTGATTGAGCGTCACTTGGCAAGGAAGTATCACGGCCGCCGAACTGTTCATGCAGAGAACCAAGGGCAACAATAGCGTGGCGAACACAAGGTTCTGAATGGCTGACTTGCAGCACGAGAGTGTTCCAGAAGCCGCAGTCAAAATAACCCTGGATGGCAAGCGAGGTGTGTCTGCAGAAGAATTCAAAGCATCGAAGTTCAGCCGGGTTTTGGATTACTGCACTCGAAATAGCCTGAGCAGGTAAGTTAAGGATATCTTTTGGAAGATTGTAGTGGCATATGAAGTTCGCTCTCCGGCACCTTAAGCAGATCGGTCGTTCTTCATCGCATTTAACATGGCGTTGGCTGAGCTAGGAGTCAATGAGGAGATCTAAAGCTTGGTAATGAATATAATCTTACCGACAGGTCAAGCAACCGACTCGAGACCGAGAACTTCCTGCCCGTCTTTTCTTCCAAGGCATGACTGGCATATGATTCTTCAGCTGCGCTTGTCAGTCACTAATCATGTGTATGGTATTTCTCCTCTTGGTATAAAGCCGACGCATAGATGGACACCATATTTGATTTTGGATGTTGACATCTTAATACACATCCGAGGGAAGGTCGTCTCGCTCGTCTAAACGCTTCCCGAAGATGACTAATCTGCAGATCGCTCGTCAATGCATGTGCAGGGATGAATTTAGGATGCCGCATCATACCAGCGTTAAATGCCTTTTCCACTGCAAACGAGACAGAAAACTATATCTGGCCATCCACCGCTCACTTGAGACACTTGAACATGCGTACGTGAGGCCGCCAGGGCGTCATGACGAGAACGAACCCGACCACTCGAGGTTGCTATCGAAAGCTCCGTTCCTCGTGGCTGTGAGAAAAGTCGATACCGGAACTTCCCATTTCGACTCCTGGCCCAGGCCTCCCTTTGTCGTCCTTTTGTTTGCAGCCTTCTAATTCTCAATGTTTTGCTTTGGTAAGTTGAGCATAGCGAGCTTCACAAGCACCTACAATTTCCGCTTTTCCAGAGTTCAGAATGTCATATTTGGCTGTCCACATACAATTTGACCTCCGTACGTGCGTACTTGGGCGATATCAGAGCTTTCTGGCCAGCTTGAGGGTTCAACTGCTCCAGGCAGCAGTCAAATGCTGAGATGAGACGCGCAAGTTAGCGCCTCCTATCAGCAATTCGACATTTGAAATGCGGATGGTTCAGCCTCTATTTCGGGTATCTCCAGTACGTAAGCTGCTTGCAGCGGCCAAGTGTGGTGTCGAATACTCAACTTGGTGCTTGTTGATTTATGTATTTGTTTTCCTCACGCTAAACTAAGATCGAAACCAAATGTCGCCAGTCTGATGATTCAGCAGCAACTCCCCGACCGACCCCCCCCCCCCCCTTTTTGGCCCCACCATGCTTCGTCGAAGAGATGCAGAGCCACCCCAGGAAAATGGACTATCGCGGTATCAAATCATATCTCGAAGGTCGGCCTTTTTAGGTGCAGAATAATGTGAATTCGACTTACAAGATCTACGTCGCAGATGGGGGAGAGAGACCAAGACGTTGATTTCGCCCCGATGGAATACCCCGATAAGAATTGACAACGAAAGGAGTATCAACAACCGAAAACGCACCGATATCGAGAATCTGTAGGCAACTTTTTAAAAGAAGAGGCAAGAAAGTCTTATCCAAATTCGGATGTTCTTCGAGTCATATGGCTTTCCACCGAACTCTGCATCAGAGGGCGGTCGAGCGAGACCAGGCCACCATACACCAGAGCGATTGTTGACATATGTCCTTGAGAGGTAAAGCTGGCGAGGGAAGTGAACCTTTATAGCTGCATTCATGGCGGTTTGAGAGGGCGTTCGGTGACAGCAAGTTGACGAGTCAATCGCTAAGCAGCATAGTTCAAGTGAATCTGCAAACACCCTTCATTCATTTTCTTCTGTTGTGGCAAAAGAGATCATTTTGCTCCCACATCTCTTCGAATGCCCCTCTATCTAGAAGCAAAACCGCCCACAGGCTGCAAGAGCTTAATATCCGGCGCCGCAGCCAGGATCTGCATCTCCGCTCCCTTCTTTTGGATCATATTATACACATCGCTCTTCCTGTGCGCCTCGAGAGCTTCCATGTTTTTGAACCTAATAAAACACAACCTGTCAGCCAAAGCCATAGTTCACACCTCACATCGCTCAATTTTTGAAAGGAAAAGATGGCTTGTGCAAGTTCGCAGGACTCACACTTCGATATAGACCAAGCATTCAGCTCCATCTGCTGCGTTGATCTGCTTATACATCTGGTAACGGAGGACATCGGGTTCGTTGGCCTCGACGTGTTTGTTCAGGACGGTGAGCTCTTCGATGACCTTCAGTTGCAGATGATCAGTCCATCATCTCAAGAAATCGAGTGGCTGTTCTGGAGATTTGTGAGTTATTGGAGACTTACTTGGTCAATCTTCCCCGGCGCTGGGGTGATGATTGCAACGAGTTCGACTGGGCCTGACATTTTGCTTCCTTCAAAAACTCCAGACGAAAATTTCAGAAATAACAATTGGGAGATATTTATGATTTTTTTCAAGTTCTAGAAGTCTCTTGAAATCGAACGACACTTCCTTCCCCTCACTATATATCTTCACAACCCGACGTGCACATGCCTAAGGGGCTTCCCGGCTATTTAGCGGTCATCATGCAAATGCCTGCAATTTTGTCAGCATCCGCATAGTGAAACATCATTTTCGACAAATAAAAACCCACCAGGAACGTGACACGGAGACAATCCACACACCTATTGGTTTCCCAAACGCAAGAACCAATAGGCTATCTGCGGGACGCATGTAGGCCTTGCGTCGAGGGGCCGAGGCAAAACCCGCATTGAGTATACATGCCGATGAAAATCATATGTCGGACGGCTCTGTTCCCCCGGATCTTCAACTCTGCACAGACTGAATGGAGCTCACAGCGAGTCTCCGGAAAAGGAGGGGGAATGGTACCGTGCTCGTGCCTGGAGGATGAAATGTGTAAGTGAGAGTGGAAACTTCAGCCTCATGTTCAGTCTTGAACAAGACACTCGATTTCATTCACAGGGAGGAGATAGGAATTAATTTTCATATCTCCATCCAGCTACATAGAAGATAACCTCCTAACCTACATCAACCCCATGATCCATTATGCATCCCCTCTCATCACTTTTTACAACACGCCCCCTCAGTAACCACCAACTTCGACATCTTATCCGCAGCATCAAGCACTTGCCCTTGCCCCGCAATCTGACTCGGGGTACTGCAGTAGCTAGGGGGCACATCCAGAGCTGGGTTCTTGGTGAAGAAGTTCCTCGGCCGCAACAGCAAAGTCATAGGTTCAGCAGGCATGACGGGGAAATCTTCTGGGGATGGAAAATGCGTGAGGCCGAACGTGTGCCAGAGCACGATATCCGTGTTGTCGATCGAGGCGTCTTCATTCGCGATCCATTCTGGGATACCGCGGGAGGGCTCGCCGGATGTTTGGGGGACATGGCGTCCAGCGGGGTAAATCTGCTCGTCGTCATCTAGGAGGTTTAGTCTTGGATCAAGAGGCAAAGAGGAGGGGGAAGAGCTTACATTTGGTGACGTGCACAGCGTGTCTTGCGAAGCCGGCTCGCTTCCATACCAACGATCCCTCCTTGGGGAGGAGCTTTGGCACTTCTCTGCTAACGAGCTTATAGCTGACGGGCTTGTGACTGTATGGGTTGATTTTGTTTGTGTTGGCCATATCCCACGTTCTCGAGGTGACACCATCATAGTCAGAGATCGACTCCTTGACTGTTGTGTACTTGGTCTTCTTGGCAAAGAAGGCATTCCCGTATGGGTTCTCCTTGCTACCGACTTCACCTGCTCCTTGTGTAGCATCAACTTGGAAGACGGTATTGTTGGGACCATCAATATTAGGATCAATTCGGAGACAGAAGAGATGTTGGTGGTTGTGTGCATTGACTCCTGGGTATACCTCTGTTCCCCAACCCTTGGTATCCTCACCTGGGTTCATGGCGTAGGTGTTCAAGATACCAGTGAGCTTGATCTCAAGCTGAATGGTACCATCTTGGTGGAAGATCCAGTACACGCAGTACTCGTAGTTGGCGGCTGTGAAGATATGAGAGATGATGAGTTTGCGGCCTCGAGTAACAATGACTGAGTCGTCACGGAAATCGGTGTGCTTGAAGAGAATGCCTGCATCTTCTTCGTGAATGCAGATAGCATTCTTGATAGTTGTGCTCTCCCCTGCTCTGTTGACGAATGCTGCATCCATGTAGTGGATAACTCCCTTGCAATCGCAGCCCAGGGACAAGCTGTTGGTCATGTATCCTCCACCATATTCGCCGAGATCGAAAGCATGCTTCCTTTGATGTGGGTGTTCTGGGTTTCCGTATGGGACCACCATCTCCGCGAGAGATAGTCTGTAAAAGACTGGTCGAACATTGCCCTTATCATTGTATGTGATGTTGTTGAGGACAATTCCCTCCTTGTAGTTGAATCCAACATGCACCTTCCAGTTTTGCCAGTCAATGATCCTTCCTTCAACTTTGAATGACACTCCCTCCGGTTGTGTGATGTTGATGGGCTTGATATCCGTCCTGTAGCCGCCTTCCGTCTCAACACTTGCTGGGTGGTAGTTGTTGGGTTTCGCTTGGTTGACTGGTCTGCGGATTTCTGGGATATCGATGTGAATGATCTCTTGCTTGTCGGCGTCGAAGATAGGGCAGAAGTCGAGGGGGAATGAGTATTGGCTGTCGTCAGCGTGAGGTCGGTAGTACATAAGTGCTTGTTGGAGTCGGACAGTGTTTCCAAATCTGTGGTCGTATCCAATTGTCCAAGCTATGAAAATCAGCAAAGATCGACTTTGGAACACTGCGATAGACTTACGATCACAGTAGACTTTGTGCATATCCTCCTTTGGAATTCCACTGATCACACATTGCTCAATAACTTTGGGATCTTTCCGGCAGATGTGCTCAACAATCTGCAGGTCTTCCATAGTGATCTGTCCCAAGTCAGCGAAAGCTCCCCCTCTATCTCCGCATGAATCCTCACCAAAGGTTGCACGCCCTCCAATGCCGTCCACTTCACAATCTTCTCCTCCTTCAAGTCCACCAATCCATCATACACCTTTCCGCCTGGCGCAATTGCCACAATATCTGCCATTCTCGTTGGTCTTGGTGTATGATCTGGATCCTCCAACCACTTCAACATCTCCTTCTTCCGCGGCTCGTACAGAAATATCGCGTTGTAGTGAAGCTTACCATGCTCCTTGCGGATGATCTGGGCTGCGGTCTCGATTTCCGCGTTAGAGAGGGGATCGAATGGGTGAGGGGGAGGAGTGGTTCCAGTGATGTGCTGTGCCACGGATTTGAGTCTGTCGAGAGCCATTGTGTCGTGTGTGTTAAGAGGAGGGGTACCGATCGCGATTCTTGTGTATCAGTAAAGAGGGAGGCGGCTTGCAGAAGAAATGCTAAATGGGTAGGTCAGTCAATTGATATAAGAAAAAGTACCCGGGACTTTGTGTATCAATCGGGTCAAGGGACCGACAATGGAAGAAACGTTATTAGATTTTGTGTGAAGCTCTGCGAATACTCAATGGCTAGACCCGCAGCCCCTCTCTCTGCAGGCCGATAGCTTGTACATCTCGCCGTTGCGAGTCCGGCGCAACTGTCAAGCTTCGATAATGGCATGTTGCTGGTTGGATAATGCTGCTGATAAGAAAACCGCGACTCTGCGATGAAGGGACTTTATTGCCATTTACAGCTAGTAAACCCTAGATGACTAATACTAGTAATCCCATGCAAATCCCATCGTGAAAGGTAAATGAAAATGTAGCATCTCCACAAGAAGTAAAGCCAACCGTGAGCCTCCACATCATTCAACTACCCAAAAAAAACCATGCTATCTCTATAGTATACTTAGTAGCAAAGCAAAGCCGACCCGTATACCTCCGTATCCGTACACCAACCCCTAACATACAACCCTCATCTCAAACATTGCCTGGTCGTGCGGTGTGGCTAACCGTGACAGCATATGGCTTTTCCTGAAGTTCAAGCCACCATGGCACTTGCTGGCAGAGCCAATGTAGACGTAGAGTGTCTTCTCAGTAGATTCCTGCTTCCCAACGGCTGAAGCTACAGGCCTTCAACGTCGGGTCAGATCGGTGTTCGGGGCCATATTAATGTTGATGCCTAAGGCACCACAGATTTCCAGGCAATATTCCCAAAACCTAAAATCGTGTCAATCAATCGCCGACTTTGAGGGATTCGATATCAAGTTTACAGATCTATGAGAACACCAACTATTTAGGGTCGTCTCACCTTTCACATATTGTAATGCTTATTTGGGGCTCAACCGGTTTTGCAAGTCACGGAAATCAAGGTTCCAGCCCACGAAATTTGAATAAGGCATATAGAAACCCGCGAGAGTCTTGACCGAGGTATCCAATCCTCCCGATTATATCATTCCCTCTAGAACCTTATTCAGTAAAATATTCTACGCAGTTGCAATATATGTTACGAATGTTTACGTTGACCGCTACCCCAACGGGAGAGAGGTCGAGTTCCGTCAGACTTCGATCTGTCAAAACGGACAACCAGGCAGACCATGCCAAAAGCTTTTCATACTAGAGAATCCAGTCCGGAATCTCCAGTTTGGGGAGCCAACAACTCAATTCATCCTCACACAGCCCATATTCCCCAAATCACCACCTCATTCTTCTGGTGGGGACACCACCTCGGAAGAAGGCCGCCGCAAAAAACGAACTATCATCGTCGACTCACCACCTACTCCCCGTAACCCACCCCAAGTCTATAACCAAGTCCTTACTGCACCGGATTCGCCAATTGTACCACCTAGGATTGTGGACGAGAGACGCCCTCGCCCCATCACTGTTGATGAACGCCCACTCCACCGCGTAGCACGTGCCCCATCTGTCGGTGCTGTGGTAGGAGATCGCCTACCCCGCCGTTCGCTGTCCCAAACTCGAGGATCAAGAGTTGTATGGGACTCACCATCCACATCGCACACCTCATTCGACTTACGCGCTGAGCGCGAACGAGAGGAGCGGGCTGATAGGGAACGTCGCCGCCGGGCCCTTGAACGAGAAGAACT
>NXFV01001786.1:0-40533 GCA_002803225.1 Gamarada debralockiae
ATTTTCACGCTCCCTTTCCCAAGCCTTTGATAATGTTCCTTAAGAACAATAAGGATCCCTGGCACCGCATATCGGCATGTAGGTGCCTCGCAGTTCGCAATAGCCTGGGTTTTGCCATTATAGCAATGTGTCTATTTTCACACCAGAAGGCCATGTCCTGCATTTTTCGATATTATCCCCCCCAAGCTCACGATCTAATAGCAATTAAATCAGCGACTCACTATATCATAGCAGTTCGCCAAGCAGAAACAACTGTGAAAATCTCATAGCCAGTAGCTGTTCAGAAGGGGAAGAGGGGCGGAGCTGAAGAAAGTTTGATGAATTCAGAACCATGATGGCTGCGTCTCATGGTAGTATCCAGAGTAGAACTTGTTGGCAGGTCTAGAAGGTACGGTGATATCTAGACCGAGAATATCAGACTGACCGTCGGCTAGACCGAACAGCTAGAGTCAAACTGAAGATATAAGGGAAGGGGTATACTTCGCGGAAAGAGTAGAGACGTTGAAGAATTGAAGATTATCAAGCCTACTTTGGACTAGCTTCATATGAATCCCTCTCATAAGGCCTCTCATACCAACAGAACTCAGTTTTCCAGTCGGGATTCGGGAATGTTGTTCCGAAATTACTTGCTTTCCCTTGCTGCTTGTCCCTCAGGGTCGCTGTGTTAACATGGAGAGTTCCAATGGGCAGTAACATGCCCGGTAAAGAGCGGAGTCGTTGCTAAGACAAGGACCTTCATTTTAGGAGAGGACAAAGGAGACAATAAACATTTAGTCCAAGTTTTTATAAGATGATCTTTTGAGGTGAGGCTCAGGTGAAAAATCTGTTATACCATCGGAATCTCGACACTTCCCAAGCCTCTGGCTCACGTGACCCGCACCCAAGACCTGGCTTCGGCTTAGGTCTGCGCACTAAAAACCCGGCCCCCAAACAACTACTTCAGAAGGTTATTTTTGTCCCCTTGTACGTTTTACTAGGGCTGCGCATTCTAAAAATAGCCATCTCTTGCCTTTTACTCCCCTATTTTCCCTCCCGTCTTCTCTCCTATCGTCTCCCCTATCTTCTCTCGATACGTTTAACCGCGATTGTTAGGCTAAACCTGTGCCTCGGCGTTTCAATTATTAATAGAAGTATGCATTTTTCTCACATGTCCCTGCACACAGTAAACAAACGAGTCAAATAAAGTTTGAGCTAATTCGTATTTCCTGCATGACAAGTCATACTGTATGTAGCAAAACAATTTCCGATCGGAACGAATTTACATATTGGGATCAAGCGGATGATATTATTGCGCTGATGGACGTATCGCTCATCTCTCATCCTTGTCGTGCAGGACGATCTCAAGGTTGAGAAGGCAATTAGCACCTGCATCTGCATTGGTGCCAGTCGCTTTTACACCTCGCGCTCTCCTATCCTTCGTGTCGCGGCCAATGTCCTTGTAGCGGCCACGGCGGCAGATCAGAAAGATGTATTTATCCACGTCCGTAGCATCTGGGTTTCGACGCCGACACCGGGGAAATCGTGAACCTCTCTATCTAAGCTTGCGGCGGGAAACCGAGACGTCGCGAGTGTAACTCATCAGGCGCAATTGGGTTGGCCAATACTCCGATGCTGATAACATCGATGCAATGCTCCAGAGCGGCCGCGATCCTGAGAAAATTTTGCCTAGGCCAGGAGAGATCAGAGTACCGGCACTGACAGTGTATGGGGATCAAGATGAGACATGCAAGCTTGAAAGGGTAGAGACAATAACGGATGATCTTGGTTCGTGCGAGTATGGGGCTCAAAGTCATTAGATACAGTGGCCATTTAGCAAGCTCAGTGATTGTGTATCAGAGTCACGGAGGTACGCTGGTACAGCGGCTAAAATTTGTCACCTGTTGTATCGTGCTCATCCATACGAACTATTCGTAAATTGTACTACGCGGTTCATCAATTGGACGATAAATGCGAATTGGACATCTGATTAGTCAATTAAGCCGTGGGGTCCATATTTCACTACAAGCTCTATGGGAACTATCAGTTACGGGATCTATATAGTGTTCTTTTAAAATTTTTAAGAAGGAAAGAAAGCATAGTAACAAACACATGCCTTGTCGGTTCGCTAATCTATCCCCATACTAGTGATTCTTGCTCATTAACGTCACGACCAGGAGTCAAAACTCACGGCTCTCTACTCCCGACGAAGATTTAAGAAAGATATACAACCTCTAGGACGAAAACCATAGCTTGATTTGGTTTTGGGGGGGGGGGGTGGGGGTGAGGGGGAGAGGTGCTAATTTCTCTTGCGATCGAGAGTTACCCCTCACTTATGCTGACAACTGACGTTAATCAAGAACTCTTCTTGAATTTTAAGGCGTTTTATTGACGAGGGGGAATCAAGCTTAGTACCCAAATTCAGGGGTTAAATTAGGCACGCAGCACGGTGGGGGCGGAAACCTAATTACGAGCCCTATAAAGAAAATAAGATGCTGATCAATTAGACTACTATTGTCCAATCAGATAAATGGAATTCACGTCCATATGAAATTGTCCAATTAGATGTCCAATTGATGAATTAAATAGTCTAGTTTACGAATATCTGGTTTGATGAGCATACAACACACCGCCTTGTTTGCCCTCCAATCAGGTCTTTGGTTTGAGTTTTCTAATTGGTGGCAGAGTCAAGGCAGGGATCTACTGGCCGGAGCTGAAGCTGGGGAACTTGTCGTATGGATTTTCCCTCAGCCCTGTCTCTTTCTACTACAGTACAGCATCCCCCCTAGTGCCACAAAGGGGTTGTGTTCCCCCTCTTCCCCCTCTATATATAAACCTAAATTCTCTGCTTTTACAAGGGACCTGTGGGTATCATTCCAGGGTGTCTACCAAATAGAAATTGCGGCTCCAAGGTCTTGACAGGCCCTGTCAACCTTCTACAAGCACCTGCTGTCTGCTACACTGACCAATTTTTGGCCTGAGCCACGAGACCTACCAGGGTTTCCACCATTCAGAGCAAGTCTTTCACCACTTCCAGGGAATAAAGGTGTATTTAAAGAGAAGCGGGAGGCAGGGAAGGGGGGAAAGGGGGGGTGGAAGGCATGGCAAAACATCCATACCAGTCTGGATACACTAGTGATTAAACCCGGGGGGAAGCAAATGTGGGGTCGTTTAGATGGAACCTAATCTGTAGGGCTGCTGCCTTGCGATTTTATGAATAGTAACATCGGGCTAAGGGTAGCCGCATCCCGGGGTTATAATAGTATGATTACTCCATATGATCATCCTCGAGAGTCACTGTGGATTCTATTTAACATACAAAAACATATCTTAACTTCGATAGAAATCGAGTGCTTCCCCATGTCCCGCAAGCACCCCTTCGAACCCCTCGAATTGCGACCCTTCTCTCACTTGGATATCGCGGATTTAGGTATCGACGACATCATGGCATCTCAACCACGGTGGGGGTTGAATTCCACAAAAACAGCGTCTCCTTCAACGACTTTCTGCCTCCCTGAAGACGAGTCAGAGGGCAAAAGTCAGAGTCAGCCAACACTTAGCTCCACCAGCACTGTCAACCACAACCCTGGAGCATGCTATGCACCGATGCATGATACCTACAAGGGCCAGAACGAATGGTTGCATTCGCAGAACGAGTCGCTTCGAACGTCCTTATTGCAGCCCAAACGTAAAAGATTTGCATCAACGTGGGCCACAGCAGTTCTATCAGTCATCACGTCGGCCTTCGCAGTGTACTACGCGTATAGAGTTATGGTAGATGAGAATGCGCTCCCCTCGTATCTTCTGCTGCAACCAGGCACTACTGTGTTGGTTGTCAACATCCTGTCCCACGTTGTCGCCTTCTTGTGTTATAGTTTGTTCAGGGATACCATGGAAGCTTTGCGTTGGGCGTTGGCATGCCGCCCTGAAGGCATTTTACTCACCTCATTCCTTGCAATGAGTCGAGCTACACCTACAGTGGGAGTCCTCTACTTATTGGTGACCAAAGGCTCACATCAAATATGGGCGCTGCAAAGGTATGATATTTCTACTTCCTCCCGTGTGCCTGTACCATCAATTCAGCAGCATCAGGCATATATCGTGCGATCAGATTTTTGGCACCGCGCAAACTTTTCGTTCTTATTGACATGAACACAATATTTTCTGCCATAGCCGCAAGTGTGAAAATGAAAGATGCACAGATGCGTCAATAATGACGGCGCATAGTGTATTTCGTAGAATACCAGTGATCTTTCTTGACTACTGTTTTGGAGTTTTGAGGTCAGCTAATTGATTGAGGCAGGATACTATCTTCTTCATTCATAAGTGTTCTTGGTCTCGTTTTGATCAGTGAGTATCTAACCAAAAGTATTTGTTGTTCCGTGTTAATAGTATAGCAGCGAATATTACTTTCAAGACGATTTATACGCCATATAGTACAAATATTGACAGTACGAATGCCACTCAACGCGTTGTTGCCGGCCTCGCACCTGTAAGTTCATATGGTCTTGCGGATGTGCCACTTTCTATGGTCAATGTTTACGCTTCCTACGCAATAAGTTTTATTACCGATCCTCGGTTTGTGACAAGCATTGCGCCTGTCAGTTGCAGTGGAAAGGGGTGTATCTCCATCTTCCTGCCGGGCGGGATGGATTCCGTTCGAGTTGATGATGGCACGGGGATATATACACTCTACAGTGGCAACTTTTCGGGCGCTTACTCGACTATCGTTGTTAATAACGCGCCGGGCTATCAGATCGAATACGCCTCAATTAGTTCAGTAGATCCTGAATTTGAGTTTGATCAGAATACAGACTGCGAAATGTATCTCCAGTCAATTGCAGATGGTCTTTATATTTGCATGGTAGAAAGGGATCTTCAATTATTCCTCGGTAAGAGCGCCCATCCCTCTCTATCCGATCGACCACTCACCTAGGGGGAAATAGGCTGGAGCGTCTGCGACCCAATTACTAATGCCTTGGGTCTGTGCCAAACAGACCTGAGCTGGACGGAGACTATACGGTGGAATACAACCGTGGCAATGTACAGCAGACAGGCAACGGTAGCATATGACAGCCAAAACGTTTCTGTTCTCAGCACGTTGTCGATCACGGAGCCGAACCCCTACCCAGTCCCTATAGCAGACTTCAAGTTATGGTGTGACCTCGTTCTGGCGCCTGTTCCGACAGTCTTAAACATGACTTCGAATGAGACTACCTTTGATAACGGAGGGACCAATTTCGATGTCGAATATAGCTTATCCTACCTTCTAAGACTGTACGAGAGCGACTATGGTACCTATTTAGATGGTGGACTTAGTTTGCTACGCGGCTTCCTGGCTGTACCGTTCCAGTTCTCCACAGCACTCCAACAGATGGGCAACATGACCCTTCTTCCCCAAGAAAACCATGTTACTGCTTCGCTCTCCAAATCCTCGTATCGCGCAATGGTTGATCTGTGGACGGTCTGCGTATTTGGCTTCCTTGCGTTCCTCTTGACCTCCTGGGGCGTCGGTTGTCTTATCTGGATCAGCTTTTACGGACCGAACAGCCCCAACACTTCCTTCTTCCCCGAAATTGATATCACGTCCAAGAGCAGCGTCCACACGACCCGGCAGCCCTATTATTCCAATTACGGTCGCCAGATGATCGAGATAGCAGATGAGACCTTGGAGGATCTGGGGAAGTTGACCAGATCCTATGGCCTAGGAAATGGCAAATCAAGTGCTGTTATTCGAGCGATTCGTGGGAAGCGTGTTTTCTGCGGTTCGTGTCCAGGGTCGCGGGATGAAGAGAATATTATTGTGCTGGTGATGGAAAGGGGTAAGGTTAAGATTTTAAATCAGCATGAGAAGTATGCATAAAGGACATCTTAAGGAATAGCGACTGCCTGGATCTCCGAGCGATGTTTATGAATTTGAATTGAGGGATTGAGATAAGGATCTGCTTGGGTTGTACGCTCCCGTATATAATACTGCTCTCTCCCACCTCATTCTACTATGGATGGTATGGAGAGTAACCAATGAAGTGTTCTCTTTTTAGCACCCCTGTCTCCTGCGGGCCCTTTGGGTTTGGGTTAAGGAGTCTGTCTAAGTTGAAACAGACTGAGGAACACGTAGTGCAACATAATTTGGAAGTAGAAGGACTCTGGATACCAACCAGTGATGGAATGTAGGCAATATATTTGGAGATGAGCTATCAGCACATGCGTGAGATATCAAACATCCTGCTGGACATTCACATTATGCTGTTCGAACATCGGTTCGAACATGCTAGGTCCAACTGTACTTCTCTTTATTGTTCTGCGATACCAATCTACATTTTCATGCCATCATGACTTTGCTTCGGCTTCCGCCTTAAGAATTTCTTTCTGCCCTTCAAATGCGAAGATATCAAGACAGGCTGTAAATTCTGCGACGGGCTCTCGTTTTGGGTGCAACTTGCAGACTCTTGCATCACAACTGTTACAAGACCCGCAAAGCATGTAGCTCTTGCGCAAATTATCATCGTGACTGGCCAGTTCCAGCCGAAACCGAAACCGAGCCTCCAAACGAGTACTGAGAAATAGTTTTCCGTGCGAATTCACGTGGCAGTGAGTAGGTTAATCCTTACTCTACGCTAGCGACACAGCGAGTTAACTACGGTATAGGAAGTAACCTTTGTGCTCATTTGCTTTGCATCCCACAATGTTTATAAATTTTGCTATCTTCGTTGATCTGTTGCTTTTTGGTTCACTATTAAAGCACTTCATTCTGCGCTGACCATGTAAAGTTATCTGTCCAGGTTGCTCTCTCGGTCTGTTGGCTGGCCACCAGAAACATCAAATGAATCGGGCTCTATAATAGGAGTATCTGGTTCCTACTAATATCAATTCTCTTTGGCTATTTCCATTGTTTCCTCAAGTCCTAGGTAGCTTTACACTTGATGTGGCATAATCTGTCCAATAAATCAGCGTATCTGGAATATAATCTGCATTGCAGACATGTTGGAGCAGTCGACAGGATCTGTCGAGGTAGTAGTTTGAACAGAGGCGGCGAACAAGCTTGCAAGGGAAGCAACAGCCACCAAAGGGAGAGGCCCCTTGTATACACTCTCAGTTTTAGCTATTCAGGATAGTCCTAACTATGCGCCGGGCGGTGGAGCGAGTCTGGTTGCTTCACTAAGGTCTGCCATTTTGTGACTTGTGAGCAGACATCTCAAACCGGAAGGCTGGATGGGAAGCAAGGGATCCAGCATCGTGAGGTTTGTACAACATCATGACCAGATCTGGCTATGGCTTGCTCGCTAGACTTGTAACGGGAAAAATGGGGAAGAGGGTGCAGGAACCCTATGACTTATAACTCACCACATGCTACCACTCCGCAAACCTCTTGCAAGGTAAGTCAGAGCCATCTCCGGGGCTGAGAAGAGATTTCTTTCACTGCAGCCACAAGAATGATTATCTCTTGTGTGGGCAAAACAAAGTCATCGTGATACCTATGAAAAGTAATTTTCCAGGAGTAATTTCTCCGGGTCTTATCACATATATCACTTTTATCTTCTTAGGCTTTCAAGCAGTCTTCTTCTTCCTTTTGGGCGCTTAGCCTGCTTTCGGCATATTCCACCAGGCTCCTTAGGCTTCAGAATAATTGCGGAATTACATCTCAATGGCCAGCGTCGGTTTGCACTGCCCAGTTCAGCTGGCGGTGCGCTGTTGCGGAAAGAAACGATGTCGTCTCTTGCGGCTTGCAGCTATTTACTAAGGTGAGAAGTTACAAAATTGAGCTGAAGGTCCTCTCTGCCTCACTGGCTGACAACTCTGTGAGGTATGTGTCGTACCATCCACTGCTAACTGCTTGGATACCATCATCAAACGTCTCGCCCACAATAAAGTAAGCCACTATTCCTCGAACTACCTTTCACCTTTATACACACAGCTATGAAGTACTTCAAAGCTGCCGTTTGGCAATTGTGCTGTGTACAAAGCTTCTCGTAGCAGCCGGCACCTGCCTTCCATTAACTACAAACAGCGACCTCTGTACCAACTCCTCTGGAACCATTTCCAGCGACGGTTTTGACGACGTTTTCTTGCTGGCGTGCTGTAATGAAGGAATAACGTCGATGTCGAGATACCGTCGGGTACGTTTATTACCTGCCTCAACGTGAACTGCACAAGCGTGTGTGATCTCTCGAAATATGAGAAGTGGTCTCGGATCGAAGTCTGCAAGAGTACCTGTATGCCTCTACCCTCTACCGCACCACCCGCAACTCCGGGTGGCTCTTGCACCTTTGTTTGTTGGAAGAGCCACAGTCAGAGCAAGACCCGGGCGCCCAGATTTCCTGTGGAAATAAGACGAATATGTTTCAAGCACCATCGTCCGAAGTCCCTAAGGCTCTGGAACTCTCCCAAAAGCGACTGGATGTCTGTGACACATTGTCAGTTGAGATGTTTGGGGGCGAAATATAGTGGCATTTTAGAGCTAGCTGATATCTAAGGAGCTGAAATACAAGGAGGGGAAGAGCTCTCTTATACTACAAAAGAGGGAAATACAGGCTATACCAGATTAGGCAGTTTCCAACCAACACACATATACTTCTGGTGTACAAGGTCGGATTGTCGACGCTGCTGTAGACGTGAGCGCCGCGGAACTTGGAGATGAAAATCATCCTAGAATTGCATCCGACTTTATACCACCCAGGTGGGGTGCATGTGCTTCGTTCGCCCTTCTTCCTTGAGAGAAAGCAAAAACTAGGTCAGCCATACTGTCAAACCTGACTGCGTATCCGTAAATTTGCAGATATTTGGGCTGAATGGAAAATATCTTGCACTGATCTGCGAGGCAAGCAAGTAATGACTCTAAGTAAGCAGCCAAAGAGAAACTGCGGAAACGATTATGCTAAATGGACGTATATCGAACTAGTCGTTACTGAAAACGATGAATACGAACCCGAAATAGCAAGCCGAAGGCGATATATTGATCTATATTCATGAGAATAATACTTGAGGAAGCAACAAGACCAATTGACGCATCGCATCGTTCCTCCATATCGTCTCAATCACTGACTGCTTAAGATGAACCAGAAACATCAGGATTCCCTAACTCAAACTCATCAAATCCCAAGTTGCCACTCCCAAACCTCTGCACACTTCCATCATTGACCATTGAATCGCCACATCACCCAACTAGGGAATGAGGGTTGTTTCGATGGCACCGAATTATCCCCAGCCAGTGGAAGAGAGGATCGCAGTATTGTTCGCGACGTTGTCTGTGATGCGCACGGGGGCTATAACCTTGAGATGCGCAAGTTTGAGAGGGCTTGTCACTGGTCCTGGAGTGGTGGGCGTTGCTTGAACTTCAAGGAGTTGCACGCCAAGAGAATATGTGTTGTTCAGTATGTTGATACCGATGTTCAGGAACCCGAGCCAGCTGAGCGGGATGTGGGGACCGAGGCCGTTGCCTGGACTGTCGACAGGGATGGGGCCGTCAGTCGGATCCGTTGCTGAGGTAGCTGAGGTAAATTTTACTGCGGCGACTGTCTTTTGAAGGATAGGATTCACCAGCCCAGTGATGACAGGCGTGCCGTTGCCGATGAACAAGGGAAGAATGATGTTGATTCCATACACCTTCTTGGTCACGACCTCAGTCCCACCACCTCCACGAGTAGTGACGATGATTTGAATGATACCCGTCTGGAGAGAATCGAAAGTCCATGAGATCTGCTTGCCAGAAACAATACCGGCGTCGGTGAGCTGGTGAGCAGTGCCGTCGAAATTAATGCTGGTAGTGCTAAGTGGAGCTGTAGTGAGGATAGATGCCGTGATTTGGAATGGCTCTCGGAAGAATTGAGGGAGAATAGCATCGGAGGCGGATGGTATAATTGTCGTTCCACTTGGAGTGGTGACAGGAGGCAGGCCAGGTGGCCCATCGTCAGCCGGGGCAGCAGTGGTGGTGCCGTTTGTGGTCGGTCAGGCGGCACCGCTGGGAAGAGGCTCGCCGTTGAAGTACTCGATGTCGACTTTCTTACCATCCGATAATTGGCGGTAATGAAAATGACGGTGTTTGTGGGAAAGATCTCGAGATTTGGAAGCTCGATGGCAAAAGACTGGTCATGTGTGTATGGAGCTTCGCCACCAGTGATGGGGCCAACCCAGCAAACTTCAGTCCATTGAGCAGCTGTTCGCGTTGGAAGGAGATACCGGAGGTATAGCAGAGGGCATCACCAGAGGCGATGAGGATGAGACGCTTGAGACTGTGTTATATCTTGCTTGAAGGGTAGTGGCAGGAATGTGCCCCAAGAATCCCATGGTTGCGATTGTATTTTCGGGTGAAAGTCTTCTTGTTGTGGAAATGACGGAGTTAGAGCGATTGTGAAGAGAGTGATGATTTACGAAGAGAACATCCTCCGTCTTAAGTATTGCACTGTTGTAACGATAAGGGGGAGCTTTCTAGCCTCCTTGAGGGGCATCGCCGACTCGGCGAAACTGACCATGTCGCTGATACCAATTGTGGTAATCGAAAACGCTATTTCACAAGTTTTGGACGATTTCAACCATCTGAAAACTCACATGCAAGGGAGGGAAAGCAACCCATCAAAAGTAGCAAGCAGCCATGTTCCCATTGACGAAGTATTTAAATGTCACTTGAAGAGTAACTTTTCACTAAGCCTTACTGTGGCACGTTGAAGAACACTGAACATTCAATCTAATCAACTGATGCTGGTTATAAAATCAACTAAACTTAACCGGAGGCGTATATTCTCAGGGCTGAGGTTCTCGTGGTCGGACGTCAGGTTCGACCAACTCAACCGATAGGATGACATCTTCAAGTCTGACAGGCGGCGCCACCCGCTTTGGGCTGAGAACCTCCACCTTTAAACATTCTCCCGAACATCGACATCATCAAACACGGTGTAAGGAAAACGCCTTCAAATATATCATGTCCGCCTTTGCATGTATTATTTCGACACCGCAACTTCGAACGGCCAAAATTAAAACTTCGCAGGGAACTACCACCTAGGCCTCAATGTGAATAACTCAATTCGCATGTAATTACGCCTAGGCCGATCTACTATACAAGTAATCCTCACAGTAGGTTTTCTTCTTGGGTATATCCGAGACTCCCATCCGTCCATGCCATGCAGTTTGTTCCCTAGCCAGATTAAAGCGCCAAGTTTTATGCCCAGCATCCATAATAAATATGAATATAATACACTTAACACCAAATCTCATTCCTTGGGCGTACTTGTGCCCTCTCCCCCACTGCTCCCAGCAGTTCGATCCATCAAGCCAGGGAATATCATTGCCTGCTCCATGTCATCCATATCCGGCACGTCACTCAAATCGCTCTCATCATCTGCACTATCATGCAGACTCCCTGGCGCAGAACTATCTTCTCTCTCTGCTCTTGGTTCTTTCTTTTCCTCACCATCGCCATTTCCATTCTGCGACATCGACGGAATTTCGACTCGCGCTTCACTTGCACTTCGCTGGCGTTCCTGCGAAGTTGGCGGGGCGTTCGATCCCAGGACTAGCGAGATAGGCGTCTCGGAGACTGAGTTGCGAGGTTTCGAAGGTGCAAGCGGACGAGGTGCTTCTGGTACTCGATTGATGGCCAATTCTGCACGACGGAGCACTTCGCGACGTCCAATACCGACCTTGCGAGGACGAGCACCAGCCGATTCAGATGAGCCAGCGAATGTGACGGGAACAGGAATCTGCGTGCCATCCATATTCATGACCAGGTTGTTCAAGCTCATCGGACCCATTGGTCTTGATACCGGTGCTGATTCGGCGGCACCATCAATCTGCGCTTGATGGAGGGATGACGGGCTTGGGCCTGGTAGCATTGCGGCGACTTGTGTATAGAGAACCGCCCAAGCGTCGTTTATCATATCATCGATCGGGGTAGACTTCATCTGACCTTGATTCAATTTCTTCAACTCAACGGTTTCGCGAAGGGCGTCGAGGGCGGGGTGCGACATGTTGGGGTCTGCGATCCAAATCTGCAACCGTTCTGAGAACAGTTCGAATTCCTCGTGTGGCACGGATTTGAAGACTTCATCCATGTTGGGAGGGATCTGGGCGGCACGACGGATAAGGCGAAGGTAGGTTGTGCAGCAGTCGTTCCAAACCTGGGCGAAACGGTGGAAATCGTTTGCCTTCTTGCGGACCCGCTTCGCGAGGGCTTCCATGCTCGCTTTATCGTTGACGATCCAAAGAAGTTTGATCATCAGTCGGACGTAGCGTTCCATGTACACGCAATGTCGGCCAGGTCGTTCTGCGTCCGGCTTCCACACCTGGATGTGCATTGTCTTAGTGAAGATTGATTCGCGAAACTCGTGGCGAGCGGCGGATGCTTGGACATAGTCGGGTCTGCTTTCATCGTACAGGATGCTGGCTACTCGCGCAATCATTCGATGATGCCAATGCTGCTTATCTGCATTCCGAAGGTGGCGAAAGCTTTCTAGGACAAATGGTTCCCAGTCTTCTTGATCATTGATGTCAATGTGCTCTCCTTTGCGAATCGCAAATGGTTGCTCTTGCAGGAGATTCGCACCGGCCTGCGGTTCCATCGCGCCATGTACGACGAGCTTGTGGACGATTGATACAAGCTTGTAGTGTGGTTCTAGAATGGGCTCTTGTCGACTGTCCCTCGGCTTAGGTACGGTTTGTATGGCCCTGACGAAAGCTGCAAGTACAGATTCCATGGTCGGTTTGCTCGTTGGATCTCTCCCAGAGTCATCCCCAATCTTGGAATACATCTTCCAACGACATTTTCCAATCATGAAATGATTCCTAAGTTTATTAACCCTGCGCTCTAAAGATAGATCGGAGAATACTCACATCCAGCTGTTGGGCATTTCCAAAGAAGACCGTCGGAAGAGCTCGCAAGCATATTGCCATACCATGTATCGCGTCATCTCTTTGTGCAGAGCCTGTTTGTACATGCCCACTTCACCAGAACCACTCATATGTTTCTCAAAATCGTCCACATAAAAGGCCTCCATCGCAAAAGGCTCCCGAGATGAAGCATAAAGGCGCATACCGAAGTCGTGGTACATCTCGTTGATTTTCGTCAGCGTGTCGTATTGATCGTCCGCACATCGCATCGCTGTCGACAAAGCCATTACATAGCAATGAATTGCTGAACGTTGCAATCTAACAAGAACGGGGCGATCATTGTTGATCTTTTCTGCGCTCCACATGACCTCGTCTTCCAATTCGTAATCGAAGCACTGAGCGAGTCGGTACCATGCCTCCCAATGGTCTGCAGTATATTGAAGCTGCAATCTCATGAACGTCGCGGCAACTCTCATGTCGTCTGTTTGGCCACCGGGGCCGAGTCGCTTTTGTGATCGAAATTTAGTTAAGGCAATCATCCCTTGCAGGAAATACCAGCCCTTGTCCGCGAGAATGCTATCTGCAGTCACCACGGGAATGGAGTCGATCTCAACTTGACCCTTAAGAGCTTGGTACATGTGCAGTGGGCGTATCGAGGTTTTCAGGTACTCGGTAAGATTGCGAAGGTTATGAAGCATCTGAGGTGTCGACTTGGCAGGCCCGATCGCTGTTTGCATTCTCTCGATCGTGGTACGGAGCTCATGTTTCAGAAGATCCTTCATCGACATTCGGTTCGCCAAGACAATTACTTGCTCTGCGATATTCAAAACGGTGCGCTTGTCAAGAGTCTCTGTTGGACATCCATGCTCTTCTAGCAAGTACGTTCCGACACCTAGACGAATACCATATAGATCGTAGAGAACTTGGCCAAGATAGTCTTCCCATTTGTCAACCTGCTTTAGACGTATCATTTCAACCTTCATCATCTTGAGGAAGATCTTGTTGGATGCTTTGCAACATTTTCGCAGGCCCAGCGAGTAATGGACAAGTGCCAAGAAATCAGCGAGATCTTTTTCGGGCTGCAAGAAAAGCTCTCGATTCTGGGTCATGGCTTCTTTGACCATCGTGTACTGCAAGGCCCACGTGCGGACCTGCATCTCCCTGAGCTTGTTGATGAAGCTGGTGAACGAGCCTTGAGCACCATACACCGCAGTCTGTGGTAGCTGGGTCATTCCGACTCGGACCTCGTCGTCGAAAAGAGCGGCAGAGTGGAGGACCCGGTTGAGCTGGGCAATCGCCCCACAAGTTGTTTTGAGATGACGCTCATCGATAATCTCGAAACAAGTAGCTGCATCATTCAATGCAATGGTCAACGATCTAACCAGTAAATCGTCCAAGGCTTTCAACCACAACAGCAGTTGATGTTGACGTGGCCCTTCGACCGAGTCAACGTAATCATCTGTTCGCAGATCGGCTACAATAACCTCGATGCTCTTCAAGTAGCAAGAGAAGACCTTCGTGTTGTAACCGAGGCTGAAATACGCTTCCCGAAGTCGCTGCCACAAGAACAGGCGCAAGGAGGTACTGCCGCCCTTTAAGAACTTCCACATATCCCGCAATGCGGCAGGAGTACTGTCGGAAGCTTCTGAGACGACGTTAGGATCCTCGTTCTCGGCACCGTCAGGCTGCGACGTTGACTCTGGGTCGAGGACGGGCTCCAATGTTTCGATGATTGCCAAGGGATTCGATGTATCGGTTTGGAACAGATTAAAGAAGAAGTCCATGGTTGTGAGTCTTGAAACTTCACGTTCTGCGGCAGCAACTGATATCTCCGGCATGACAGCGTTATTCGGAAGCTCAATCATTGGCTTGCCACTGTCTTCAAGTATGGCTTGAAGATCGGACCAACATAGAACTTTGTGCTCACGAGAAACGTTCTCTGCCATGGTAGCATAGAATACGGATGCCCAGAGATATCTCAAAGAGAACTCATCGTTGTCTTGACAAGCACGAGATCTGATAATATCTGCGGAGAAGTCTGCCCATCTGTCCAGCCGATCTTTGGTCATGACTCTTGTCTCGTAGTTAACGATGCTGCTTGGGTTTGTAATCCTGGAATATATATCAAGATGGAGCTCAAACAGGATCTGGGCCATTTCCTCCAAACGGACGAGTTCTTCTTGAACCCCACCTCTGTTTCGTAGCCTTTCAATATCAAGCTGGATACGAGTATAAATATCAGGATCAACGAAGCTGATGATTCGGACGACCGAGATTTTGAAGTCCTCGGGCCACATGGTGTTCTGATAAGTAGCAAGAACTTCGCAAAGCCATTCCCATATAACGTCTTGAAGGGGCATCCAGTCGGCGTCGACTTTTTTCGTGAATGAAATGAGGCCATCTGTAGCTGCGAAGGGCGGTTTAGTACTTTGCTTCAGTGGCCCAGACTTGGAGTTCTCCAGAAAGGCTGCCAAACCAGCATTAGCGCCTCCTGCGGATGAACCGAGGATATCAGCGGCATTTGCATTGACAAAAGTTGACGCCTTTTCATCGTCCCAAGTTCGTAAGATATCCCGCAGGTCTCGTACGGCGGTGTTGGCCAAGGTGTCCGAGCGATCCGACGGTCCTTCTTGAGCTAAGACTGCTTGCAGTTCCGGAAAGGTCCCCAAGTCATTAACACCAGTTTTTGTGAGAAGGCCACTCACAAAAGTAAATACATCTTCATCAGCTCGAAAGAAAGTTTTCAGCTGTTCCGCAAATTGAGTGGCAGGGTCAACCTCCATTGTACTATCACGATTTCGAATTCGTTTGCTTCGTTTCTGTGTCCCACTGTCGTCTTCGGGGGTATCACGAATGCCCGCGGCAGATTGTGATCGCTTCCGGGTCGGGAGAGATATACTTTGTGAGCGTTGTCTGCCATCAGAGAGTGATACGGTTGTGGTCATAGTTACTATTTGAACCGGTTGATCGTCCGACTTCGCAGTGACAGGTGTAGGAACTGCTGTTTCGCTGCTCTCCCCAACAGGGGATTCTGTGACACCGACGTCTTTCATTATTTGGTCTTCTGTAGATATTGCTAATGGTGCATCTTTGAGCTCGACATTTTCATCTGCTGGCGGGAAACGAAGAGTTACTCCTTTGCCGGCAAGTCCATCTGGAGAAATCATAGCCATGCAAATTGCATCGCCGACCGCGGTCCAGCTCCACAGGGGTATGTCGATGATTATGCGGGCTTGCGTGACCTCAGCGGGTTCATTTTCTGGCGTGTCGGTACCAAGCGATTTCGTGGCATCCGGGAGAAATGAGTACGGATCCATATATTTTGAAATAAATGGTGCCATCTTTTTCTTCAAGAAAGGGGCCATGATAGGATGTGACAGGGACAGCTCATCGGAGAGAACTTGGAGCTGTTCTTTCAATTGCTCTCCAGCAAACCCCTCCTCCAGTGACGGCGGATCGACTTCAGCAACTGTTGGATCATCATCGACCTCAACAGCAGCCTCAAGGCAGTATCTTGCAATCCTTCGGCTCCCAAGCATCGATCCTATACGCGCGGCTCGTCTCCATAATTCCGTGTCTGATTCGTCGCTGGCTAGGGCGAGTGCAAAGTTGTCCAAGGCAGCTTTGGCTTGATAATCAAGCTCAGCCTTGCTCAAGGCGTCCTCCTCTCGTAAGCCCGGATGTCGAATGTGAGACTTGACGCAGTCCAAAATGAATTGGCCATGGTTCTTGTGTGACAAGTATAATATTTGAGGTAATGTGCTGGGCGCTCCATCTGCTCCAGCAGCCACCAGATCGAGAGGGGCAAAGGATGTCTCCGCAAATTCGAGTTCGGGATGTTCGTCTAATCGCGCGAATTCTGTGACACTCTCGGGATATTTGAAGATTTCGGATTTGAATAGGTTGCTGTACGCTTCGGCGGCTTGGGCGTAGAGCTCGGGGCCTTGAGAATGTAATTTAAGGGCGGTCTGATAGAGTTTGAGGGCTTCTTCTATCTGCAGGAAAGTCAGCTGAAATTTTGGCGGCTTGGGAGATGTTGAGTGTACCTGTAGTTCTTTCGTGTTATCAACCTCGTCGTCGCTCTGATCGTCGGGTTCAATATTTAGAGCGGTGAAGCTCGCCTGATCGTACTATTAGCTGAGGAAGTATCTCTACAGATGGGAGTTATAATTACCATGGTGAAGGTTGCTGAGATAGAAAGGATGGCGAGCCTCCCCTTAGTTTGGCAGATAGAAAGTTGTCGCGAAGTTCAACGCGATTCTCGAAATCGCTGTCATGCAGCTGGGTGATTCTCGGAAGTTCGTGGATCTTCTTTTTTCCGAGGGAGTGGCTGGAATGTGGCTGAAGCTTGTCTCTTGCGTTCTGGAGAACCTCAACAGAGTATCTGAGGTAAAATGAAATGGTTGATCACTTGAGAGCGATTGATGGAAGGCTTTGTTTTTCAATCCAGTCATAGAGAAGGTTACATGGTGAAACGATGCCGTAGTTGCAAACTGAATACCAAATTCCGACCTTTCTCCTCGTGGCCTGCTGATTCTGCCCTGCTTTATTGACCATGCCACGAAACCTTTCGGGATGTATAGATAATCTGCTATCATCCAACTGAAATCTGTACCTTTCTGTCTAATATACTCGAACCCGGAGTTTCATACTTCCACAGCAGCCCCGTACGCCTGCCTCAGCCGACCACACATTCGTACAGATATAGAGACAGAAAACTCTCTCTCTCTCAATCAAAGACTCACTCGTCATGACACTGTACTTACCGTAATTGAAATTCCTCGTGGATTTCTCCTATGCAAATTCAAAGTCTCCCTTCAACAAGATGTTTCCATCAACTCATAAAATTGGGCGAGGCTGAGAGCTGAGCCAATGGAATGCAGCACAGGTCAATTGCGATGTTCCTGAATTTTGGGGCACTACCGCTGACCACGATTCAACTTTCCCAGAATAACGAAATTCAGATACAAACCCCCCACGGCCATCATCTCTCAGGTTGTTGGTGTATCAGTATCACCTGCGTATCCATTGCTAGGCAGAAACCGATTGATCTACCACGACAATCTAGGCTGACGCACCAGCGATCTGGCCCAAGATGGTTGCGCCAGCTGTACCAGAGTGCGTGAAGCTTCTTCAATCGAGCGCCGGCTCCCCAGAATGTTATGTACTGACTCAAGGGTTTCTAGATTGACAGAAGAAGTTCTTCACGAGTCTATTGATGCGCGAACGGAGGTACTGGCAGCGCTGCGCGAATTAGGACCTCCAGATCTAGTTCAATTGATCAAGCAAGCTCCACGCAGTCAAGGCAAACAAGTATGTTGAGAAAGATCAATGATTCTGGTGAAGCTGGAGGCCAACTGATCTTCCTCCAGATTGGCGTCTATCATCATGTCACAGGCGTGGACGCATCCTCATCTGCAAGTCTTGCAGCCTACATCAATACTCTCACATACAAGGAGAACAATCAATCGACAACAAAGATAGTCGAGGGAATCTATTGGTATGTGATCCTTGGAGATAGTCATAGGGTTCTTGCTGACTGGTCACAGTTGCTACAATGCCTTCTCACGACTCGACATGCGCGTCCACGTTACGATTCCTGGAACTGTCGATAGCTACTGCATAGATGAACGAGGAGACAAGAGGGTTGCATCGGATGAGTTGTGGTTGGAGACATACCTCTGTAGCGTCCTTCGCGCATACTCCTACGCAGATGATGGAAGTGGGGAGACAATCAGGAAGATCATGGGTGTTCGAAGATTCAATCCGGTAACAACCACGGAAACAGAACACAGATTCCTCCAAGCCGCAGAACACCTCTTCTTCAGAGGTACGGGATCCCCTCTATAAATGCGACCTTGTACTAATTGCAGCAGGCTGGCAACTCGGATCCGACTCCGTCGTTCAAGTACCCAACAATGTCTCGAATCACCTTACATCTGGCCTGCTGAAATACTTCCACACTACCGGTCGTTTTGCATCTGGAATCAATCTCTTCGAGAAACTACGGACTCGGAATGTCGAAGTCTCTTCCCTACTCGCCAAGGTTCTGTTCATGGGCAACGAGGAGGTCCAGGCGGTCAGAGTACTCTACGACTCCGTCAAGCATTCGCCAATGGATTATGTGATGCTGGATACACAAGCAGAATTCTTGAAGCAAAAAGCTATGAATCCCAACAACCCCGAACTTAAGGAAGAAAGACTACATATGGCTCTTGGTTGTGCGGATAGAAGCACGGTTGCTGCTCCCAGCGAATTTGGCACATGGGCACGATTAGCTGAGATCTACGTTGCCATGGAAGACTGGGAGAACGCCTTGACCACTTTGAACTCGTGTCCGATGTTCACATACCAGGATAAGGATGCACCAATCATGCCTGAGCCCAGAGAGATCCACTTACCGACCCTTCCCGAAACCCGATTAGATGAGATCGACAGTGAGCCAGAGTCAAAATATGGAGAGCAGGTCCATCCAAGCCTCCTGAGTCTCCGCGCCGCCCAATACAAAGGTACATTCAAGCATGCATACAGCATATTGACTGAGATGACGGCAAAGATCGGATGGGATCAGCTACTGAAGATTCGGAGCAATGTGTTTGTCATGGAGGAGGAGTATCGAAGCGAGAGACAACCTTCTTCAGGCACACAAGGTGAACCAATCAAGCGTAATGCGAGCACCGATGTACTGAGAGGAAGTCCAGGTCCTCCAATAAACGGCGATGACCACACTGACGAAGACGAGGAGAAGAGCACCAATGGAGCATCATCAACAGCCCCGACTCTCGTTGCAGAGAATGGCGTCAGGGGCACGGTGGCCGATGAGTCGGTTGAGAAGCCGTCTCACACGGTTACGCCAGAAGAGGTAAAGGGTGGCAATGAAGACGTAAGAAATATGATTCCGCCAACGCTGATTTATCAACTAATGAGAACCAGGCCGAAGCAACCGAAGAACAACTCTCGAGATTCAACAACAAGCGTCTGTGTGAACGTTGGCTAGACAGCCTTTTCATGGTGCTTTACGAAGATCTCCGCATCTACACCATCTGGCGAACCGAGATGGCCCAGTACCGCGCCCAACAGATGCAATACAAGAAATCCGCCGAAGAATGGGAAATCCTGGGCTCACTCGCATCACGCCTACACCACCAAGCCGAAGCTGTCGAAGCGTACCGTCAATGCCTTGCGATCCGCTTCTCGCCAAAGGCGCTCACTGGTATTCTGGCAGAATACGAGAAAGACAAGAACACTCGCGAGACTATTGCGGCTGTCATTCGTCTGGTAACTTGGCAATATAGGTGGTATTCCGAGTTCTCGCCTGAGTTATTGCATACCATTCGCACGTTGATTGAGGACGAGGGTGCAGTGAAGGTCAGGAGTATCATTCAAGCAACCAGCTTGCCGCAGAATGTGCTTGATTTGACGCACCACTATGCTGCACTTTGCGCGGCGTTCAGGAGCTCTGGGACAGAAGGATGACGCGAGAAGTTCAAGTAGTGGTGGAGTGGAGCAGGGAAAGTTGAGTGGTATGATGGGCTGGACTAATCAAGAGTGGCATTTTTGAGCGTCCTTGCGTGCAATTTCAAGATCATTTGGCAGTGATATCCAAGAGTTAAGGTGTACCTTTAACTGTGGAATGGCGAGATTTGGCTGAGAACACGACCTGTTCAATGTACCATAGATAGCTGCATCAAAAAATCTCGATTTTGTCTCAGCCTTGTAAAGTTTCCTGGCAGTGAAGATGAGTGCAGATGACTTCCATTCTTGCGAGTCTCTTGAGATGTGGGTGCAGTGGTCACGGTGGTCCGATGGGCTGAGGTACCCTGAGTTATCGCCGCGGTCCCGTTTCCGGCTCAGGTTGAACTTTGTCTATCAAAGGCTCTTCATGAACTGTATCCTGTTCTTCTCGTCTGCATCTTCGTGTATCCAATGTAGCAAGCTCTACCAGCAACGGTCCAATGCACTTTATACCCGCCACGGTTTGGAAATGAAACTCGAGGCCGTCCTTAGACAAAAAGCTCTCCTCACACTGCGAAGTCAAAAGGTCTAGGTCGATCTCAAACCTTCTGCCAACAAAACGGATTGCTTTCGTACATTGGAATCTTTCGTCTTTGTTTTGACGATCCACAAATTGCCAAAGCAATCGCGCAGCTCGGCGTCGGTGAGGAATGGTCTCCAGCATGCCCACCCAGCCTCATTGCGGAAGGTCGCAACAAGAGCATCCTCTCTAGCAAACTTGCGACCGCAGCCCCAGGCTTCAAAGAACATCGGCCTGCTTCCTTTGCAGGAGAACTTCTTCTCACCGCTATGCAAAGCATTATGGCGATTCGGTCCTTCAGACGTACAAAAGTTTTTCCGCACACGCAACACATGAATGGGCGATGATTGGCGTGTGTTCGAGCATGCTCTCGAAGTGTTGAGGATCGAGTGAACTGCTTGGGACATTTGTCACACTTGAATCTTGCTGCCTCTTTTCCAGTTCGATGGCGCTTATTAGAGCCAGAAAGATCAGCCTCAGTTGTATGAGTGTCTTCTTTATCGGCTGGGAAACCAGTCTTATGATCTTCACCACTCTCGTGTGACTTTGAGTTTGAGCAATAGATGGAGGAGTCGGAGTTGAGCGTTCAACCGAGACGTCGGCTTCTGTGTTCACCCTGCAAACATCGAAAAGGGTATCTGAGTTTGGTTCTAGTCCTTCTCTCCCCACATCTCTGGTCGTTCATCCCTCTACCAACCGCAAAGCTCCTTCACAATCAGATGTCAGTCGCAAGCAACACTGAACCCCCTCAAATAATTGCAAGATCTTCGTCAGGGCTGGGGTTAAGACCATGCTCACAGCCGCATGATCTCAGGACAACGTAACTTCTGAGCGCTGCAACTCGAGACCACACCGCTCCACGACATTGTCTCATTGTCCAGCGGGCACTTCGGGGAAATGATGGTTGACGGCCTCTATCCATCAGCAGCAACGACGAAAGCCGAGTACCTAGCACAGCGCTCTAAAAATTGTGACGACTGAGGTCGCAAGAGAGAGTGAGGAAGTGAAAAGGAGAACTTGAGAGAGGGGAGAGCCGGAGAGTTCGAGGAAGGCGCTTCTGGCTTGAAAGTTGGGATAGAAGATATCTTTTGAAAAGACTCTCTTTCAAAGGTTATTTTAAAGGAAAGGCAATTCGAGGTCTCTCTGTCGTAGCTAATTCAATTTTGCTTCCTTGAATCTCTCATTATGCCCATCCGGGAGAGGGTTGAATCACGTGATTACAAGGAACCTAGGTTTGGCCTCGTAATGGTTCCAGTGCATCAAACGGCAAGCATTGACCTGCCAATTCTTGGTAAGCACGTCGCAAACTTGAGAAATATTTTCCGTCATTTCGTAATCATTGCAATGGTATAAGATTGGGCATGATAGATACAGCAAACCTCTCACAGAGAATTTGGTTGTGTAAATCTTGTAATATCAAAAAGCCCTCCCCTTTCCACATACTCGCACACAAATTTATTAACACAGTACGTCGAAGCGACACAGGCTTAACGACCAGTGCGCTTGCGCTCGTACCATCGAAGAGGTGGGTATGCGATGAGTGTAAAGACGAGCGAGAGGTAGACACCGACGTCTCCACCAGCACCACCGAACTTTGCTGCAATAGGACCTATTTCAGTCGTTAGCGTTGTCATCCATTACAACCACCTCTAGCTGGCGGGTTTCAGGAACATGTCAAAAGACTTACCAATATACCAGGTTTGCGACATTCCCGTAACACCACCAGCCAAATACCCTGTCAGCAGAGACAGAATAGCTGCCACACCCCATGGCAGCTTTTGTGGCACATCCCAAACATTCAAGTTGTAACCCTCGCGTCTGCGGAACCACTGGTCCTCGATCAAAAGGATGACTGTGAAAGACACAGTCCAGTATCCGAGCAAGGAGACGAAATTACTGACAATGGTCGACAAGTGTTGACGACCAGCAATGGCGAGGACAGCAATAACGACTGCATTGGCAAGAGACCAGATGAAACGGGGAATGGCGTGGAAGTAATGTCCCAAAAGTTGCAGGCTGAGGCCGGAGGAGTAGTTGACTGCGACGTTATTTCCGATAACGGAGAAGACGAGTAGGACCAGGCAGAATTTGGAAAAGCGGAGGGGATGAAAGGACTCTCTCAAGAGACCGCCGAGTCCGTGGTCACCATACGCGTTTGTGAGAACCGGGTTCACTGAAGAGGAAACCGCAGCGTTTCCGAGACATGCGCCAATGACAGTCACAAAAATCGTAGGGATGGAGATACCGAAGAAGGTCAAGAAGAAGATCTTCCAGGACTTAGTGTTGGCAGGGTAGTTGCAGTAGTAGTCTGAGGCAATGGAACACCATCCTGAAGCGGAGGAGAAGTTGATGGCGAGGAAACTGAGCATGGAGCCCGAGAGTCCGAGACCAGTGTCCAAAGATGGGATACTTGGGTCAACATGTGGTGCTACTTGTCCGATCAAAATGCAGAGGATGATGAAAGTTGCGATCCAGGAGTATTTCTCGTAGGTGTGGATAATGGCGAAGCCGAAGACGGATATTATGTAACTGATCACAGCGATAATAACGCAACCAACTGCGATCGTCATTGTGTAGTCCGAGACGGCAGCCAGGATTTGTCCAACGACGACTACGTTTACCACGGCGAAACCGCCTCCGACTACAACGTTGAGAACTGAGCATAGCTTTGCACCATAGAAACCGAAGGAGTAACGAGAGGTAGCAATGGCACGGAGACCAAGCTAGAAAGTGTTAGCTTCGGGGGAGCTTGGAGTGGGCATGCGGGTTTGTGAGCTTACCTTGGGACCAAGAGTGCCGCAGTAGGAAGTGCAGAGAGCGCCAAGCATGGTGCCAACGACAATCATAGCAACTGATTGATTGAGAGAAAGGCCAAATTCCGGACCAAGAACACCAATTGGGAGAGTACCAACATGGCAAGTAAGGGACCACCAGAGGAAGAACACATTGAGAATAGACGGAGGTCTCTTGTCCTCCTCATGAATGCGATCGATACCTTGAGTCTCAATGCCCATCTTTTTGTCCAGCCATTCCTCGCCACCTCGCAGCATTCGCAAGAACCCTAAACGTTGCTGAAGCTCGCGAGCTCGAATCACTTCCTCTGAATCCGAATCTGTAGGTTCGTAGCCTACTCCTCCGATGACGCCTTTCTCTGGGTCGGGGTACGCTGGTAAGGAGTCCTTTCTAGCGCCATCGTCGGTAGCATCGTGGGTAGCATCGTGGGTATGCTTCACGTCGTGAGAATGCCTGCGATCAGCCTGGTCACCGTGGACGAAATCAGCCATTGCAGCAGAGTTAAAGCGCAATTCAGTCGGACGAGAATTGATTTAGCGAAGTGAGGTCTGACAAGACTGAAATATTTCAACTGCGGGAGACGCGACAAGACCTTACCTATGTAGCACTCTGGATGGTTAAATAGCTTCTAGAAGGCCGGGGCCAGGGGCCAGGGGCCAAGGCCCAATGCAGCCGGTAGCCCTTCAAGCTGCAACGCAATGGCAAGGTCATGATAGGCAGGAGCCGCCAATGGCAAGGTCATGACAGGTAGGAGCTGCGAGCCACCGATAAGCAAAATGTTGAAGGGTACCAAGCAACGAAGAGGATTTGCGATGATTGTGTGTGCGGGAAGATAAGAGAACCCTCAGGCGTAGCCTTATCAGGAAGGTCGACCATGGCTACTGAAGCCTGGTTGGCGGTAAGGACGGAGTCGCCACCACAGAACCCGGGGCAAGCCCGCTTGCCACTACAGTACACAGTACAGTAAGATCCTGTCAGCTTGATGGAGCTTCTATCAAAGAAGCTTGCGCCGAGAAAGGAAATATAAGATATGGATGGCTCGTGCCAAGACGAAGTTCCTGATAAAGAAGTTACAATGGTTTTCCTTAATCGAAAATTTCCTAAAATATGCCAACGAAAAGAGAATGCAGCTCAGTGGCTCTATTGCGATAATCGAATCTGTACGAGTCGTGAGTGACCCGCTTTGGTGGTCGGTTATTTTGAGTTGTCAAGACCCCACGAAAATCAATCGGCGTTGGTGTCTGTCTCACCATTCCCCGGTGGGGAAGAACAAACGATCCAATTTCTGACAGCCGAGGCATAGCCTATTTGAAAAGCCAGCGTCACGCACGTGACCGCCTGCCCTAACGGGTAAAAGGGGAAGGAGGTCGCAGATAAGCTTGTTCGTACTCCCGCGACGGATGGATTTAAATAATCAAAGAATTCTCCTTGGACTCTGGACCTTTTCAGTCCTTCGTCTTTGAAATTTGGTCGCATCTAAATAATCAGGCTGTCGAAAACCGACACCGTTGACTCATCGCGGGAGTCAGTCAAAGTCCCATCGCTCCTTGGAGTTGGGAGAAAAAGCATTTCAAGGACGCAGTGCGGTCAAAATTTTGTAAGTTAATGGATCTTGACTATGTTGACTTTCAGCCGAAGAGTAGCTCTTACGTTGATATATCTAGACTAGAGGTAATTTTCCAGCGCTTGCTGACACACGTGATCGGGTCAGATTGGAAGTGAAGATATCTGAGACACGATTAACTTTATTTCAACTTCATCCAGTACTTCCTACGAATTTATCTCGTTGATTAATCCCTCAAGCTGGGGTTTCACTGGACCCCTTGCCCTAGGGTTCAAGAGTCACAAAGACAGGCTCAAGGCGCCAGGAGAAAGTAACTGGGTTAGTACTTCTTCTCAGCTCTGAAGTGCTCCCCAGTCCTCACAAAACCTCCTTCATTCAATCTCACTCTATTACCTTCTATTTATCCAAGTCTATTTCCTCAAGTTTGCGCATTAGCCTCTCATAACTACGCCTTCTCCTGTTTCGCAAGCTTCGCTCTCTCCCCCTTCGCTTTCTTCTCTTTCCTCCACCTCGGCCCCTTCCGCATGATGATCAAAAGCAACGGCGCGAAAGCCATGAAGATGAGTGCAAGTATCGTGTACGCCCAGCCAATACCAATCGAATTGATCATCGGGAGAATGATCGCAGAGAACACGGCACCAATCTCACATCTGACCAGATTATTTGCTGACGTTGCCACAGCTGGCTTCCCAGGATAGATATCAACCATCAGAACATTTAACACTTGATAGGTAAACGTAAGTGCGTATCCAGATATAAAAAGTGTGATTATCGGTGCAGCGAGACTGAGCTTCACAGTCAGGATCCAACCGTATATGATCAGGAAAGAACCTGCGAGAAAGAACATCGGGAAAGCGACTTGCAGCCGCGCCTTTTCAATTGGGAAATTCGTCAAGTCCTGACGCCGATTCTTCACGACAGGAATACCTAGGATTTTGGCGTGTCTTCTATAATTCCAGTCGACTAATTTGCCGCTCGAAAGAGCTGAGAGGATGCTGCCGGCCCCGATCGGAATGAACATCAGAGCGATTTGGATCTGATCGAATCCATAGAGAGAACTAAATGCGGACGCTGCCCCGGTACTATTGCGAAAGAGTTTGGTAAGCATACACTCATTCATGATAACGCCAAAAACTTACCTGACAGCGTAGAAGCACCCGAGACCCAGACCTGTCGAAAAGAGAATAATCGCAGTCTCTAAATCTGCCACAGCAACCAGCGTGGCCAGTGGATTAGGGAATCTCCACCGATAGTTCTTTCTTATTTCTGCCTGTTTCACCGCGTCCACCGTAATGCCCCGTTCGGCTCGGTTCTTGTGACGTATCGTGTCGGTGATGTTCCTGGAGAAACGGGGCGGAGGGATGGATCCGTTATCCACGACACTTCTACATGTCTCTGGCAAGAACAAAATGAGCGGTACAAAGACAGCGGTCGAAAAGATTAGCTGAAACCAGAACAGGAAATGCCATCCAGCGTACTGCGCGATGACGCCGCCCAGAATGGGAGCCACCATTGGTCCCAGTATCCCACCAAGGGAAGCATAGGCGATGTAAGTACCGCGCTCGGCCGAAGTGACAATGTCCCCAACGACGCCGTTTGCCAAAGCCACTGTTGCAGAGGAACCAGCACTTTGGAGCATTCGCAGGATGAGGAGGGCAACATAGCTGTTTTGCAAGGCTAGTCCGATATTCGCAACGCTGAAAATTATGTAGCACATCATATACACCGGTCTTCGACCTGCTTTGTCCGACAAATCTGCGAAGAATGCCGGAGCAACCCCCTGGACCACCTAGCAACTCCAGATTAGAATGTGGCAATGCTTGGCCAGGACAAGGAGAAGTACCAGAAAAAGAGTAACGGTAATGTTGATCTGCGAATCCGACACATGGAGATCTTTTGCAATTGTCGTGAGTGATGGGTCTAGTGATTTGAGTGTGAGCAGCATTTCTGCAACGTTCAGGGAGTCCATCTTACAATATATTGCTGTCGCCATCGGGGAGAATAGAGAAGCAAATGATACCGTGACGATAACCAGCTTTTTCTGTGTCACTGTCAACACGCTATAGTCCTCCCCAGATGCCACACGCTCGAGTGGTCTTTCTGATGGTGGCTTTCCATTAGGGCTTTGCGAGTCTGCGGCATCCGGATCGCCGACTGAGAGAATGCCATTTTCAGTCGTTTTTGTGTCGCCAGTCGGTATTATTTTGTTCTCGTTGCTACCATCTGCTGAGTTATCCGTTGGCTTCTCTTTTTCGGTACCTAGAACGGCTTCATTTTGAGGGCTGGGACTTTTAGCCATTGCCAGGTAGCTGGGTAGGTGGAATCCTGTGCTTGGCGGTGTCAAGTCTGAGCAATCATCTCGGCTGCCAAACGATGTGATTCGGGTAAGGGACAGCGTAAAGCATACTTGTACTTTTGAGGTGACTTGAATGTTTAACCACAATTGAAGATGAGAGACACGGGAACCCAAGTTAACTCCAGCCGATTTCCCCTGCGATGCTAGCCGCATTCTGAATGTACCCCGCTGCCATCTACCGACTATCTCCGGTTTGCTTGCGACGACCACATGTAAATATGTGTTCGAGTAAACAGGACACATTTGAAATCACTGTAGCGATTACTGAACAATCTCATGGTGCAGTCTTTAGAAATTTCCGATTGGCAGCAATAGCATGCTTCAAAAGTTTGGAGGGCAGGGTGTTGGACTAGGTCGGAATCTCAACGAATCAGAAATACTCTACGTCTTGCCTCGATGCGTATTTCATAGTACCGGATGTTGAATTCAGATTAAAATGTATTCAAATTATTTTTTGTGTTCTACGACGTGGAGTTCGAATGAAGGGTATTCCCAAATCAAAATTAACAATGTTCACGCTTTGAAGGCTGAAAGACAAGTGGATGAGCATTAGCCTAAAACTCTCTGGACACAATTAGACTTGTCCGTGATTTCCGTTAAAAAAATATCCAAATCCATCTCGTGCATCATGCATTCAGCTTGTTCCTAAAGCAAACCACTTCGCAAACCAAGCAAGAGCTTGATCTTCCGCCTCACTAGCACTCTTTGTCTGTCCCTCGTCCTTCGGATCAGCTCTAACAGCAAAGCCATGCTTTGCTCCAGGATATATTTTCAATTCACAAGGCACATCTTCCTTCTTCTCCAACAATACCTTGATATCCTTCACCATATCCACCTTGATCCCAAGATCAACATCCCCAATCGCCACACTCAGAGGTTTCCTCACCGCATCCCACTCCTCTGGGAATTTCATCTTGCTCGGATGAGCTGTGAAGCCGACATCAATTATGTTACTCTCATGCGACAAGAGAATGGTGTATTTCCCACCCCAGCAGAAACCCGCGGAGCCGATTTTGAGACTGCTAGTTTCTGGATCGTTGCGTATAGCGTTAAAGAAATTCCAAACGCGGGGTTTGACGACCGCATCTTTATTCTTCATGAAGAATGGAATGGCTGCCGTGATGACTTGGAGAAGCCAGAAGGGTTTGTAGAAGATGGTTGTGAACCAGGATGGAGACGGTGCGAGGACGGATTCCATTGCATGCATGGCGTATGATGGCGGAGCGTTGCCTGAAAGAGATCGGTATTTGATATAGATTGATGATGGGAGAGTAACAAACCGGCCATAAAATCAGGAAGATAGACTAGAAATCCTCCTTTCTTAGCATAGCTATCAGCTAGAAGGCGGGAGTTTGATATCTCCCATCCGAAAATATCAGGAATCATAACAACAAGCCCCTTGGGTGTTCCTTCTGGTCGTGCAATATATGTGTTCAAACCGTGAAGTGTTACGACAGTGCCGGTTGGAGTTCCTTCTCTCACAGAGCCCGTGAGGCAGTCCGGACACGTTGGTGTCGCCATCTCCTGCTGCGAAACAAATAATGATACTGGAATTCTGATATATTTCAATGGCGTGATAATGAGACTTCTTAGCTGATCGCTGTGCGTTGTTTTTCTCGCACTTAAGAGCAGGAAAGCCAAGATTTGACAATTTATTGGTCGCAAAGCAGTAGCAATCTAGGTTCCAAAAATGAAAATAATTGGAAAGAAACAACTGCTCTGGATATTTATCAACTTCTGATAATTTCATATGAGCATTGATAACCTTTAAAGAGAGAGCTCTCAAAGGCCGGAGATGTGAATTCCGGGGTCGGCACAAAATCGCCGATTAAATCCAGGCCACGTGCTGGATATTTCAATACTAATCCAAGGACCATCTCCTCCATGTACCCTACCCGCCAACAGTTCAATCAAACTGCCAAATGATTGTACAGAGCTCTCAAAGTGTTCGTATTAGCTAGAAAGTGGATGCTTGCAGAGAAACCAGCCTGGATATGCTCACGTGACCTGATAGGTTTGAAGGGAAGGTGGAAAGAAAGGTGGAAGAGAGAACAACGAAATGAGAATCTTTAAACTTATAGAGATGGGCGTTGGCTAGATGGACTTACCATTTTGTTTTGGGATGATCGAAGCTCGGCCACTCAGCAGTATAGAACGATTTTAGCGGCGGCATAGTTATCAAGTTTGAAGTCTCGGACTCCTCAAAACTTCTCTGGATGGACGAACGTCCTTTGCTGAGATGGTAGAAGGTTAGTCGCGTTCAAGGTTGCCACAGTTAATCTTGCCTGAAGGACGAAGTACATTGTTGACATCGTTTTGCCCTCGCTTAACTGAAAATGACCTTAATCCAGAGTCAGAGCATATGCTAAACTCACAGAAGAACAATCACTGATCATAGTGCTGACAAAATAGATCTCCCGCATTCAATAATTGATTTTCGTGCGAAAGCTGAGAGAACCCTTAGCAGATGATACAGAACATATCAATATTATAGTTCCAGGCCGTGAGCCGACCACAACAAGCACTGTTGGCGTCTGCATTATCAAAACATGGCTTCCGTCTTCGAAGGCTATTGCAACGTTGCATGAGGGAGAAGAAAGATTTAAACCTACCCAGACAGAGACGTAGAAGACTGTGAAGAGAACGTTTCGAAGTGTTGGGATCGGCACTTCGATCTTTTCTCCGTCGTTTCTTCGGACGAAGTTGTACTTAAAAAAGCAGGAGCAGTGAAGGATTATCAACCCGCCGCAAAGGAATGACATTGATGTAAGCTTTGGGGGCCAAATGTTCCATCATGCAAGGAACATTCTAGGGCACCTTCCGCATTTTGATCTAAGCAACCCCACCTCGGCAGATGTGATGCCGGAGTCCTAAGATGAAGGACCTTGAAGAACTGGAATGATCAGCCGGGAGGGCTGGGAGTTAGTGGCGACTTGGTCCGAGTGAGGATTCGAGAGGATTATAGCTTTGAGGAAGGATTCATCGTTCATGAGGCGCTAGAGGGAACCGCTCAAAGTTCTTCAGCTTGTTTCAGAAGCTCTTAGCTTCCCAATGTAGGAAAGCCAGCTTGAAATTTTAGAAAGTGTAATGTGGCTGCAAAGTACGCCAAATAAGATTGAGCCGAAAAGCCGAAGTGAATGCTGCTTTCAACGTGTCTGAGAAATTGATCTTCACTCCTGTCGGCAGATCGTCAAGAAGCTATCTAGAACATGGTGCTTCGTGTGAATGACTTGCAGACCTCGCATAGGTCAATTAGTGCACACCCTAAAAATTTGGAAGCAGGCAAAATGATTTCGGTGAGGACTGAGTACAGCCCTCTCTCAGGTAGCCAGGTAGGTTCAGACGACATATGTTTAGGGGAGTCGGTAGTACTCGAGCTTCTGTTACCATTCCGAATGCTCAATGCTGCGCAGTGCGCAGTTAATATGAAAACAAACAGCCGATTATTAGATCTTTTAGAAGTACTCCCATTCCTCCTTTGGAGAAGGAGGAAGGTGGAAGGCGAGAGAACTTTTGACTTTGATCGACGTGAACAGGGATAAGCTTAACGAGTAAGCGAATGACAGGCACAGTGATCCCTGTCAATCTTCGCCATGGCGTGTTTAGCGATTCTAAAGCATCTTCCAACTTCCTTTCTTGGATTTTTTCCCGTCACAACTTACATTTACTCTGCAGAGTCAAAGCAAACTGCGTTGACAGAAATAAGGATGCTCAAGTCTGAGTAGATTGCAAAGCTCACTGGGCTTCAGCGTTTTGCTGCCAAGCGGCTTGCGCCTCAAAGTCGTACCTCCTGGAGAATTAAAAGCTTGAATGATTTAAGGTGTAGCGACATGCACGCCTCTTTCATGGATAGATAAAAGTCTCCAAAAGCGTGGATCGTTTCTGCGGGGGTTAATTCGTGGGGAACTAGGGCTCCAGCACCTGCATGGCCTGTCTTTACTCATTCGAGAAGCTGCGAACTTCGATACACTTCAATCTCCTAGTACTACCCCGCACATGCATGTCGGTCGCTGCAGTTATTCTTAACTAGTTATGCAAGGCCATCGGAGACTTGAATTAGGATGAAAGCTGTTGCCTACATGAATTGTACGGACATGTGGTCGCTCGCCTAGGATATGGAAAGTAATCCTCCAGGAAGGGGCTCAGAGATTGACAAGGCATTTTCGTGTTACCAGCCAATACTGTCATTCTATCCGTGCCATGAACATCGTCAACACTGTCATAGTACCGGCATCTCAATCTCTGCAATACCCTGTTGGCCTTATTCCTAAGCCCCTTTAATTTAGTCACAATTTGCTGTCCCCGCCTCGTCGGTCTACGACTCACCGAGTCTTCCGCTCTGGAGAAGATATAAAGTCCAGAAAAATAGCCCAATTCTTTGATTTTTCAGTCTTCAGCACAGTCTCCAGGTTCCACCTTCAAGCCGTCCCCAGCCACTCTCGTTTTCAGTCAACCATTCCCAACATGAAGCTCTCCATCTTCCTCAGCAGTGCCATCTTTGCCGCTACCATTCTAGCAGCACCACGCAGCAAACGAGGGCTGGCAGATCGCGTCCAGCGAAGAGCAACCCGTACTCATTTGACTGCTCCACCAAAGATTATCCACGAAGCAGATATCACTGAAGGCGACAATGTCACCCATGTCCAATACAGTGATAATTGGGCTGGAGCTGTCCTGACGGCACCTCCAGCTGGTCAGACATTCAACGCAGTCTCCGGTCAGTTTACTGTTCCTACTGCATCTGCTCCATCGGGAGAGTCTGGCACCTACTCTGCCTCGATGTGGGTGGGAATCGATGGCGATACCTACGGAAATGCAATCTTGCAGGCAGGCATCGATGTCACTGTCAAGAGCGACGGCTCCAAGTCCTACGACTCTTGGTACGAGTGGTACCCAGCCTACGCCCAGGACTTCTCTACCGACCAATTCTCTTTCACAGCTGGAGATGTTATTAGTATCTCGATCACTTCAAGCGACAGCAAGGACGGCACCGCAGTGTTGGAAAACCTCAGCACTGGACAATCAGTCACTCAACAAGTCAGCGCGCCCGATTCCTCCAGCACCCTGGGAGGACAAAATGCCGAATGGATCGTGGAAGACTATGAATCGGGTAACTCTTTGGTTTCATTCGCCGATTTTGGCACAGTTGTCTTCTCGAACTGTGTTGCATCGACCTCAAGCGGGTCTTTGGGAACGGATGGCGCTACCATCATCGAAATCAAGGACTCTAATGGTAATGTTTTGACGGATGTTTCTCTTCCAAGCTCTTCTGAGGTACAAGTCGTGTACCAATGAATTATTTAGGGATGGGTCATCTGATTGAGGAGTTTTGTAAGCGTGAGGGGTTGGCCAATGAGTAGTGATGGAACTGGCAGTTTTGGATAGGCGGCGTCGGTATCTTGGCAGCCTGTACTTATCATACTGCAATCTGTACCTTCATGTAATGGTGTAATGAAACTTTTGAACTTAAATGTCTGCCACGAGACTTGGAATAATTAGGAAGCAGGCAAAATCGGATCAGGGAGATACACGCGACATTCAGCACCATACCACCGTATTAGGGCATGATGGCTTTTTTAAGTGCTACGGTTCAAGTTGGGGAAGGTGCTAGATATTTATTCTAGTACAAAATTTGTGTGATCTTGGAGTTTATTCCTTCGAGGAGTGAGGAACAGTTTGAAATGGACGTGAAGGAATCGGCATTGCGTCTAGCCGTATATCCGCCGGACCTGACAAACAATCCGGAACCTCATTCCTCTAACTCCTAACATCCGACTTCAACTCCGCGGAGCTTCTATATAACTCGAGCCTCGTTGCGATGTGTGTCTCCTACTATATCCGCATTAAGAAACCCTAAATAGCCATTTTTCATCATGGCAAACATCCCAACTAAGGTCATCGCTGGTATCACTGTACCTGACACACCACTCATCAGCAAAGCATACAAATTTGCTCGTGACAATCTGGACGACTTCGCCTTCAATCACGTTGTTCGATCATGGCTCTTTGGGAGTTTTATCGCAGATCACGTTCCTCCTCTGCAGGGTCGAGACATTGAACTGCACGCAATCACTGCCCTTCTCCATGATCTTGGTTGGTCCAAAGCTCCAGAACTCATCTCGCAAGACAAACGATTTGAGGTCGATAGCGCCAATGCAGCAAGAGACTTCTTGGTCCGAGAAGGAAACAATGCGGAGTGGGATCAACATCGCCTGCAACTTGCTTGGGATGCCATTGCACTTCATACCACGATTTCGATCGCATCGCATAAGGAAATCGAAGTTCAGAGCTGTATGATGGGTATACTAGCAGACTTCACTGGGCCAGAAAACTCTCCCGGTAGTGTGTTGACCAGAGAGGTATGGAACAGAATTATAGAAGAGTATCCTCGAACAGGGTTCAAAGACGGAATGATTGGTGTTATGTGCGGTCTCTGTAAGACCAAACCGGATACAACTTATGACAATATGGTTGCTGGATTCGGCGAGAAGTTTGTGGAGGGTTATAGTTCGGAGGGGCATAGGGCAGTCGATACGACTTTGGCTATCGAAGATTAGCTTGATAGCACATGTGTCGAGAGATTATGAAGAACTATGAATCGTCGTTTTCAACTTCCATAAATCAAGTTCCGATTTATCAAAGTCCTTGAGACGCCTGAGCGGCCGGTCTCTGCATTTTCACATGGCTTTTCCATTGGCCTCCAAAGTGTTTGCTTGTCTCGTCATACACAACCACGTAACAAGTCCATCACCTCCATGTGGCAGCGTATCCCAACTCACGCGATCGATCTCTTTGAACCCTAGCTTTCTATACAAACCAGAGCCAGCGGGGGTAGCAATCAAGAACGTCTCCGCTTGCTCTTTGTCGGCATCATTGAGACATCTTTCAATGAGTAGTTTCCTAAGCCCTTTCCGATGATACTCTGGTAAAGTGGCCAGGAAACTGACAACTGTCGATACGTAAGTGGCCGGTCCATGGCTTGGGGAGGCAGCCAAATCCCCTTGTGGAGAAACCGGCAAAGGAAAAGAGGGTTCGGAACACACAGTAGATCTTTTCTCGGTTGATGTATTTCTCTTCGCAATGTTCCAATTTCTGGAAGAATTCGCGGCACAGCTCAACGTTCGATCCTTCTGGCAGAGGGCCAAACGGATTAATCTCCCCTCTGGCCTTTTCCTCAGCCGTTATGTTGCGAGGATAGTGGAACCTGGCCATTGCAACGACCTTGCTGACCTCTGCAGTCAGCTTTACATCCTTCTCTCACTTGGCATTCCAGGGGAGCCGTTTCAGAGGCGTAGGTGCAGTAACGTGAGAATAAAGCGATGCGGGGCACTTTGAGAGGCTTCGGTAAAGGGCTCTTCAATTGGCAAATGATGACGGTACGGTACTGGCCGCAAAAGCAGCTTCACTTGCGCCTAAAATGATTGAGGACTTACTGACTGTCAATTTCAACAGCTTTGAAATAATGAATCCAATTCTCTTCCCATACTTTCCTAAATGCATCCGCATACCATTTCACCTGTACGTTGTGGGCCACATTTCCCATCATCGTCGGTACAAGCTCATCATTCACGTGTGCCGATACTAGGACTTCGGCTAGTGCGTCAAGGTCGGAATAGGTGGCTGGTTGGATCTGAAAAACCATGATGGCTGAGTGATATATTGCGTTTGACAGTAACGAGAGACGTGTAATAGCGGGATCGTTTACTGGAGGATTATTTAGATCTTCTTTCCGCTGTCCAAACAAGGGTTTTCGCATAGAGAGTAGATGCCATGGAACGGTGGTCGTGTACGTGAGATGGCCATGTGGGTCGCCACCGCCGCCAATAAGTTATCTTTACTCGTTACACACCGCAATATCCGTCCCATTTTATTGATTCTCACCGCCTAGCACTATTCGTCAGTCTAGTGCAACCCCCACGATATGGATATTTCCCGTGTAGGTGTAGATCATGGATCCGGTATCTCTCCCGAAGTCCTTTTCTTTTCTTCGCATTTTCTATGCTCCGTCTCACCCATGTCATGCGATGCAACACGCGAATCCAATCCCAGCGTTACCCTAGTCAAAGGCAAGGTAAATTATCCGCATCCTCCGTACCATTGAATCCGAAGCCAGGAGGTCAGTTCGGAGGGCCACTCTTGTTCCTGGCGATGTACTCAATATGGCAGATGATACATGTGGATGATTCCTAGAGACCCCACAACCATACATCAACTCCCCAGGACCCCATTTCACGATCGATTCCTTTGTTCAATAAACCATTAGTCATGGCTTCGCCGACGACTTCGGCCTCGCCTTCAGGCTTGCCAAATGGTGTTTCGGCGCCGCTGGAAATTATCAGCGACACTGATCAAGGTGGATTGGTTGCGATACTTGCAGCTTTCGCTTTGAGTCTGGTGTTGATTTCGTTCCCAATTCGAACGTATGTTCGAAGCAAAACCGGTAGATACAAGATGGACGACTATGCTTTTGTTGGGGCCTCGGTACAGTGGACTTGGTTGTGATTTTTCGTTTGTTACACTAATTGTGCCTAGATATTTGCTCTACTTCAAGCATCTGTTGTATTTTATGAGTTACGAAGAGGGTTAGGAAAATCTGAAGAGCTGGTTGATCCCAATGATATTGTACCAATGCAAAAGGTACGTAAAGCGATTCCAAATTTCGTCGGCATGAATGAATTACCAAACAACTTATTCAATAGGCTGCCTATTCTAGTGATATTCTCTTCGTCGTTACTATGTTCCTCTCGAAGTGCTCAACTGCTTTCCTCTTCCTACGTTTGACACCTGGACGAGGCCATGCCATTGCAATTTGGGGAACAATCTCGGCATCCATAGCCTGGGCAATTGTTTCGATCTTCCTCGTTGCGCTTCGATGTCATGCAACTCATCCATGGACTGATATTACAAATGAGTGCACTGGTCTTGTAAGGTCCCGCTTGGCAGGTGATTCTAGATCTTTGATATCTTACTAATTGTTTTACAGTTCGCCCGATGGCAGTTTGTAGGAGCACTCGATGTCGTCACGGAAGCATCCCTATTCCTCATCTCTGTCTATCTAGTATGGGGCATCCAAATGTCCATGAAATCCAAAGCAATCGTGGTCTGCGCATTTGGATGCCGTCTCCCGTAAGCCCTTCCTTCTTACCTGTTTCCCTTACGCAGAATCTAATCGCCATTGTTTCAGTGTCATAGCCATAGCCGGCCTTCGCCTCTACTACCTAAACATCGAAATCAACTCGTCCGACATAACACTCGCCGCCTCCAATGCAGCCTCCTGCACCCAACTTGAAATCGGCTACAGCATTATGGCATCCATCATCCCTTGCCTCAAAACCTTCATGATGCCCTACGACCGCCAACTCGAAGGCCCAGCACAGTATCGCAACTACGCTTACGGCAATGGCACAAGTCACAAATTGTCTTCACTTTCCTCGAACTCAAGGGAAGAGGCCATTGCGGCGGTTGAGCGGGCAGATCAATCGCATGAAGGTATTGGGAGGCGGGGAGCGACGTTCATTGGCAAGTTGAGGCCGGAACAGACAATTTATGAAGCAAGAGTGATAACGCAGCCTGAGGGTGGGGCGCTAGACAGGAAGAGCGTCGACAGTGGGAATAGTCGACGGATGATTATCAAGAAGGGTGTGGAATGGAGCGTGGATTATGATGGGAGGAATGCAAGTCCTGGGTCAAAGGAGGAGGACCATTTCACGATTGAGGAAGTCAATGCTCACGAGAGATAGATATGTGTGATTATGCGAAGATGGTACTTATTTCCATGCACGAGTAGGCCAGGCCTGTAGATCAGTGGTCAGGTACTTGTACAATAGGAAAATACTGGATGATTCCGTGGTTCTTGTTTGATACGGATTTCAGCAACATGTAAAGATAGAGCCTGCTGTTTCAAGAGATACCTTATGCTTACACATACACAATACTTCATTCATTCAAACGCTCCTATTTTCAATCTATCGTGGGCTCCAAGCCTCAATATTCGGCCCTTCGGAAATGACCATCACCGAAGACGCGAAGAAACTTTTAACAAAGTTTCGTGGGCATATTCTAGCGAACTCTCTTCCCTCAGCTTCGCGGCATTGCGCACGGCCGTCAGCACTCGAACTAGATGGCAGGTTCAATTTAGTCATGGATAGACGGTCCGGCAGTCCTGCTTGAAGGAGCGAGCAGCGTTACATAGTTTCTCCCCCAGATCCTGGCTAAAACAAAGGCCTCCCAGGAACTACGGATTACCTGCGTACTGATATTTCAAATTTAGAGTGTGTGAGCCACAGCGGGGCATGACAATGTAGGTTTATTTTTGAATGCACAAAGGTTTTGGATACATGTGCGAACCATATTACTTAGTTGACCTTTAGTTGACTTTTTAACTATTCAAACTCGTTCTACATTAAAACATGTAAAACCACGTGAAACGGCCCAAAACTTAAAAACACATCCCCGCCTTTAACAAAGAACACCGTCTACCATATGTAGATACTGTCAATTGATCTACAATCTAGGAGCCTTGATCTCCGTAACTGGGCCTTTATAGACCTTTCGGCCCTTAATGACATACATAATCAAGCAAATGGCAAAAACACCAACGAACAAAACAACACTCCAGTTGAAATTTTCAAGGGTAACTGGGATAGTGTTGGGCCAGAAAGACCAGAAGAATGTGAAAGAAACGTATATGAGACCGATAATGTTGACTGGGACACCCCACTTTCCGAGACTCCAGCGCGCTGTTGGGATGAGCTCTGGATGAGCAATGCGGCGGTAGAGAACGCAAGCCACGGAGACAGCGTAGGTCATCATGACTGCGCAGACTTGGAGAGAGATAATAGCGTTGAAAGCGGTTGTGGAGCCGAGGTTGATAAGAGAAAGGAGAATAGTGATAACGCAGGAGAGAGCAATGGAATTCGATGGAATGTTCTTCTTAGGGTCCATGTGTCCGATCCATTTGGAGAATGGGAGACCGTTGTCACGAGCAAAGGCGAAGGTTTGACGAGCAGTAGATGCGTTCCATGAGATGTTGGCTGCAATGACAAGGATGAGGATCATAATGGTGAGTCCGTTAACACCGGCTGTACTGACGGCTGTGCCGAAGACGTAGATGAAGGGGTAGCCTGATGGGTCGGCCAACGCGTTATCAACGCTTTCAATGGAGAAGAGGTAGGTAACCAAAAGGATAATGGCCATGATTCCATTTCCGAAGTAACTCCAGAAGATGGAGATTGGAACGTAGCGACCGGCATCTCTGACTTCTTCAGCAATGTGCGCAGTCGCATCCGAGCCTGTTGCAGCATTAGCATCACACATTCCTTCACGATTTCGCGTGAAAGCGTCAAGAACATACCCAACAGCGCATAAATAGCTGTAATCTGGCCAACCATGACACTCAATCCCATACTCGACCAACCACCTTCATTGGTGAAACCAGTGAATACTGCCTTCGCAGATTGATGTGGGGCGCAGACCCAGAGAACGATGATGACTACCAAGAAGCCGAGAATGTGAAGAATCATCAAGCCATTCTGAATTTTTGGCCACCATGATGCGCCCCAGATGTTGACAATGTAAAGAATAAGAACCATAGCAAATACAAAAAGGGTTCCTTGGTATCGTTTTGGATTGTATGTGTCGGGGTAGTTAATTGTCAACAGAGCCTGAGTGATCGTTCCAGTGAGGAAAGATCCGGAGGCATTTCCAGCTTGCCATGACAAAGTAGACATCCAACCTAGTTTCTATCAGAATTTAGATAGAAAGGACAGAAACTCCGCCAACTCACCACAGACATAGCTCAAGAATTTCTGGTACTTGGGAGGAGCGAATTCGGAGACCCAATGGTATTGTCCTCCAGAGATTGGCGCCCTAGACAGGTAAGTTTTCTGTGCTCGGCTGTTCCACTCCAATGAATAAACTTACATTGATGCCATTTCAGCCAATGACAGAACCACAAAACCAAATCCAACAAATGTCCAGATGTATGTCCAGAAGAGTCCGGCCAATCCGCCATCAACAAGTCCTTGGGTATTTGCCAACAGAAGGTACTCCCAGACGCAAGTGAGAACGACCGCAAAACTCAGAGCAGACAATGGTCTATAATTTCGCTACGGGGTAACAGTTAGCTACGTACTCTTGCGCGCGAGACAAATCAACTTGTCTTCGATACCAATCGCGCTGACTAACCCTAAATTCTTGGATTTTGCCCATACGGTACATATCCTTTTGATCATTCTTGGTGAATCCCGGCCTTGGAGCATTGGCCCGACTGTAGATATCATCTGCAGCATCTGCATCATCAAGGCCATCAAGACTGTACTTTGTTCTGGAATTCTTCGAGACGTCCGTCGAAGAGGTTCGAAATTGAGGCTTATCGTCTATTCCCCCAGTTGTATCAGGGACTTCGTGAATACCCGACATCGCGGGCTTGTCGTTGGTGTTGTTAGTGATATGTATGGAGGGGGTTTTCGTCAAGTGTAGCTGTGAAGACACGAAGTCGGACAAGGTGTGGAGAGATAAGGAAGCTACGACTTAAAAAGGCGGGAAGACAAAAGCAGAGAACAGGGGAAAGATGCGAATGCGTCTAAAGTCTTCGTGTTTACTGCGGGACGGGAGCTGCGTTATCGGGCCATGGACATGGGCGTGGGTACTACCCTCTTTTGTGGTGGCCCCGGGCTGCTCTTACGTATCATTCGTCAAAACGGAGGTACGAACGGTAACTAATGAGATGGGCAGCCAAATCAACGAGCCTGCGCGGAACGTGGGGGACGCAAGTTGCCTGCTTACACTTTCCGTTCTTGGATAGCAACAAGTCTCGAAGCCTATCAGGGTCCCTCAGCCACTTGTCTCACCCATAGAAATATGATACCGGTAGTGTCATCTCCAAGTCTTCATCTCGAGCGGTACGGATGCTGTTTTCGTAATTGATTAGTGGCCAATTATGCAAAAAAAAAAAAAAAAAATCCGAGGTCCCAGTCCTTTCAATGCCTG
>NXFV01001787.1:0-72184 GCA_002803225.1 Gamarada debralockiae
TGGGTAATTTACGCGTGCATCCAACCAGGATTATTGTCCCCTGCAAGTGAGATTTCTGATCTCGAAATTGCAAGGGAGCTGCCCTTTTCTGCCATTTGTGATGAGACTTGCTGAAGAACGCCCGGGATGCCGATCATCCATGCCGGGGAGGCCGGGGTCCCCAATTACGGGGCATGCCTCCCTGCTGGTACATCTCCTGATTCGCTCCACTGTCTACCTTGTTGTCGTGGAATTCGCGATGTGCCGCGCGTATTACGCCACAGAATCTCATGTCTTATCTTATCGCATGCAAATCATTTCATATTTGATACCGTTTTAACAGAAGCGTGGCGAGATGCTTCTGCTTACAAATCACCTTCAAGCCACATCTGCTGCCATGCCTCAATATTGAGGATTCCGCCACTTTCTCAAAATTATTTTGAATTGGCGTTATTTTCTGAGCGGAATGGCCCATAGGTTGGGCCAGAGAGCGCAGGAGAAACTGTCATTCAGAGTTCGAGGTCTCTTACTCTCTTATAACTACTCAAACCCCGTTCTTCGGAAATTTCGAGCGAAGAAATAGATGGAAGTAGAGAAAAAGTTTCTCGGGTCTCGCCTATTGTTGGTTTTAATAAGCTCCGGTACTTGATCTAAACAAATCCCGTGGGGGCGTGACAGGAGTAATACTAGGAAGTCAAGGGAGTGAATGCATTCTTCGATGGCCGCACTAACCAATTCGGCCCGGCCAAATGCGCCGCTAAGCTTTCCTTGCCATAAAATAGGCCCGTAGTCGTTCAATGCAATGTCACACCATGAATGCCAAGACTTCAGGCCAGCTTGAAACGTTTCTTCCAGGCAGTCAGACTCGAGGGAAATAGAGGTTGAAGCTGTGAAGATTGTGAAGGCGATCGCACCACCTCGTCTTTACCCTTTGATTTGTTTGCCCCCTATTGTTAGTTAGAAATGGCCTAATAATGCATAGCTTATAATTTCTTCTTTCTGTAACTTAAGAGAACTCTTTCCCTCATTCTAATTCTGAACCTTCAGATATCAGCTAGTCCTTAAAATATCACTATATTTCGCCTAAAACAGCTTCAATTAACACCTGTATTCTTTCCCTAAACTTCGAAAGGTTTCCAAGCCATGGTTAGGCTTAGCAACAAAAAATGGAACTAAGCATGAAAATCCATGCCTTGGAGTTGGAGACTTATGATGTTATTAGCGTTGAAATAACGGAATAGGTACCAAGACGAATTCCCATGAAGCCCTCATACTGCCCCAAAATCATTTCCAAATGAAATTCTGTGGGACCATATGCACATGCTCCGAATCCCCCTTCCCTTGAAGTTCGCTCGATTTCGGAAGACGAAGATGACTGTGACAAGGAACATCAACAAGCTGTCGAAACAGAACAAAGTCCGTTCATGCGTCAACTGATATCCATCCACACCCATCATATATTCAATGGCCCTGAAACAATAGCGCACTGTGGTAAGAGCGCTAATTGCGTGAAGCATGTTAAACTCTTCTTCCAAGGCATCTCAACCTTATGTAACTCTAGCGTCGGGTTACGGATTAATCTGGACTGGGTGACACTTCAGTTGAAAGCATTGACTGGAAGGGATGAAATCTCACTTGGAAGATCCTAGCCGTGAGAGCAAAGAGACCAAACATGATGATTTGGATGAACTGCCCAACAATGGCCGTCGCTTCTCCAATTTTGGCAATACCGCTTTGGATGATAAAACTCGCGGATCCTCCTCGAACTAAGAAGAAAGCGCATTACCAATCACGAAAGTCTTCGCCAGACGATTGACGCGTATGAGCTAGTGCTTTTCTCCCTTCACAGCTTGTGTGATACGGCCGAGTGTCATTTAGATCGAGGCGGCGAAGAGGCGGGGCGACGAGGACGAAGACGCTTTGGATGATGTAGGGCATCAGCTTGCCAGTTTTGTTGTGTGCGGAAGCGCGAGTGCGGCACCCGACAAATTCGGCTACGTGCTTGTTAGAAAAATCGATTGGGGTGGGTCAAGGTTTGGCTTACAGAAGCAGCCGTTTGCAAAGGCCAGGTAGAAACGGGTTCGACTTGAGTAAATCCGCCAGAAATGCGCCAGCGTGGCGACTGCAAATAACAGCGCGAAATTTCCAGATGCTACTACTGATAGGATGGATTTCCACAGGTAGAAACCGTTGTGCGGCTCGAGTTCTGCCATGTACTGTATAATACTTCCGTAAAAGACGCAATTGCTTGCCTCTGGATGTGCGAGTGCAAGTTGAATGCTCAACGACGAATAATATTGGACAGTTCGCTAAGTTGGAATCGTTTAAAAAAAACAACAGTGTGCAGAAGGAAGATATCACAATGTGGCGCATCGATATATATGAAAACCTTTCCAGCGAGTGTTGGTGGGTCACCTCGAGAGGTTGGATATGTGGAAGTGCTGCGTATTGAAAAACATACCTGCTCACATCCCCACGAAACTTTTCGTGCACAGATATATATGACAGCGAGAGTACGAAGACTTATCTTGCAGTCCTCCCCTGTTTATGACGAGAATCTACGCGTTTGTTATGAACATGGAATCCATCCAATCTCCTCCATTGGCCAATTCATCCATGTCTTATGCTCTCCATCGAGAGACTTATATATCTCCGACAACAAATGCTCCACCCAGCCCCTAATCCACCAGAATGAATTTAGATCGTTCAACAAGACGCAAAAATGTGCCAGGATGGCCAGCGCGATTGGGTTTCGATCCTGCAGACATTGAACAAACTCATCGGATAGTCGATAGAGCCAAACAAAGACAATCTGCGGAGAAGTCTGGGTCGAGCGTGAACCAGGAGTGAACGTCGATGGGAAAGATCTTGCGAGCTCCTCTAGTGCTCCTAGGTAGACTTGGACGTCTCTGACATCCGACGCATTTTGTACGATCAACCGCCGCAGTGCTTGGAGGTGTTGATTATTAGATGGCGGTTGGTTCACTTGTCGAATCGAAATGCTGAACATTGGAGATAAATCACCTTTCTCAAGAATTTCAGGGTGAGACTCTAAGATGGTCCTTATGCCCCGAAAAAGAACCAACCACTCCGCGATACCTTGCTCTCCGAAAACAAGAAAATCACTAGGCTTCGGGCCCATCCCGAGTGTGAAAATGGCACACAGTGTTGAGAACATGTAGAGAGCAGAGCACGTATTTTCGCTGATTGCTCCGAGTAATGAAGTTGCCGTAGGGAGTGCAATGTTGTGGTGATGATGTGCCTGACTCAAGTAGTGTTCTCGAAGGTCTTTCTTGAAATGTGCCAAGTGGAGCGCTGATATTGCGAGGATTGCATGCAAGAGAAAGGGATGAGAAAACGCTAAGCGTGGAACATTCAGCCGCAGGAATGTTTGAAGGGCAGGGATAGTTGCAAGAGTGTAAGATGTTGATGTGTCGTAGTTGTGTAGCAGAGCGAGATCAGCAACATTCAGGAACGAATTCTTGGGCATGCTAGAGAGAGTGGGTTCCGCTGGGTTCGGCAAAGTGCTGAGAGTTCCGCTTCCTTCCATGAAAGAGGGACTTCGTGATTGAGGCGGAGATACAGGCCGAAGAAGGTGCTCATGTGCAGGGGACGATCTAGGGCTGAGGCGGCCCGGAAGCAATTGTCGCAGGAAGCTACAGCGACTGGAGTGTTTGATACAATTGGAGCAAGCAGGCTTTTGCTCATCACACTGTGAAAACTTAGTACATTGCTGTATTGATGCAGATAACAAGGGAACAGACCTTTATCCTTCTCCGCTTACAATCCTCACAACCATTCCTCGACTTTCGGTGGGATTTTCTCGAAGTCCGCTTTGCAGATGAGCTAGTGTTTTCTGTGGTTTGCGACATAATTCGCGACACTCAAACGGCCCACCTGTGTCGTAGATGAAAGCCTGTATCCAGCTCAATTGTGCTTAGGTAGAAGTTCCCAAATGCGTAGAATTCGTACGTCGTATCGTTCGTTGGGGTTGCCCAACAATATATTGGGAAAAGGAAAGTGGACGTGAATACGACGCTGACCCACAGCCCCTGGTTTTACGAGCAGTGCTAACCACTTCTAACGAAACAGGCCCACAATTCAGACTTCCCACGACCCCGCATTTCGGTTTCCTCCTCGTATTTTCTCGTACTCGCTCATAGTCATCTCGAACCCCCTGAGTCGTGTTCTTGGAGAATTAGATAAGAATTGGTCCATCCGTTTCAACGGCCCAGAGAGATAATTCGGATAGGCAAAAGCTGTTCCTCATGTCCTTGAGATAAGTTGCTCGAGTGAGATAGTTCATTAAGCCATACTTGAACTAGATGCCTCTCGCAAGTCAAGGTCAAACTTAAGTAAGTGTGCAGCAATTGAGGACCAGAGTCACGTGCATATGATCACGTGAGCCAAATCACCAGCAGAACTTTCCATTCAACGCCGCTCAATTCATTTCAAGGATATGAGAATTGAAGAGAGCATCCACAAAGGTCAATAACTTTCCTGGCATTTGCTCGCTGGAAAGAATACATCTAAGATGAAGAAAGATGGAGGAGGTGAAGGATTTAACTACAATCCAACAAGGGTTAGGACTTATTTTTAAGACTTTAAGCTACGGCTCTGCTCGTCTTAGTTTTCTGAGTAATCTTGTTCAAAGTAGAACTACCAGGGAACCCTTTCAATGGACCTAGTGCTAGGCGTTGAATGTTGTGTTAAAATTGAACATTCTTGTCGGTGTCGAGATCCTTCTCATTATCACTTTTGGGATCGCAGCTTCTTTGCGACTTCCTGAATAGACCATCACGTCTAGTAACGACCTCCCAACTCGAAGAACACATCGGCGAGTGCCTTTTTGTTTTCAGCATTCTGCAACCAGTCTTCGTCTTGAGTAGGCCTTCGAGCAACGTTGTCGAGAATCTTAATCGCCTCTGGATGCGAGTTGGTCAATCCAGCCAGGCTTTGAGAGGCTCTCCAGTTCAAAGGACCCTGTTCCAGGGCTTTACGACATCTTTGTTCGCTTCTTCTCTATACGAAAACGCTGATAGTATGAGTGCCACTTGGCACTCCCACAGAGAGTCCTTGTCTTTGACCTCCGAGAGGTCCTTTACCCACTCCTCAATGCTCAAAACCCGGACAAGCACCGGTACAACATCATCCGTGACACGTTCTTTGCTGGAGTCCTTAATGTTCTTCCACTGTCAGCAGCACGTCAGCAACGTTTTTCTCAGCATTCCATGAATTATACTATACCTTGCTGTAGAAATCTGAGCTCGCGAGCTCGTGCTTTCTATCGACGAAGCAACTTGTGATGCTCGGTGTAGCTTCTTGCAGCAGCCGAGCGCCCAAAGATTTCTGCTTGGCTCTTCCCACCATGATCGTTCTCTCACTTGCGCTTTTGTGATGGGAATGGAATCTTCCGCCTACCAGAAGCCTTTATAGTGGTATGGAGAAAGAACACTAAGAGGGGTACGAAATGAGCTACTAGAAATACCTCGAGCTAAGAAATTCGCGTCGAAGAGCACTTGCTAATTGCGGTTGGTGAATTAAGATATATCCGTAGACTTCCCAATGCCAATTAAAGTATGTACACCTTCCATTCTGTATGCCCCACTACCCCGTATCAACATCCCTCACCAAAGGAGTATACTCATGAATCATCACCCTTTCACCATCCCACCATCCCTGCCTCGTCCCGGCCTCACGAACTCTGTACCCTTGGACTCTCCGCCATCTCCAGCTCCGTCGAGCCCGTCTTACTCGTCTTCCCAAACCCGAACGGCGCCTTACTCTTCCTCTTCGACAAGACAAACGCCGTATACATCAAAGCAATGAAGCCTGCAACAACTCCATATGCAATCTTCCCCCCTTTCGTATTATTCGCCAGCTTCAGTCCTAAACCACCGTTTATGATTGCTAGGCCCATGATGATCCTACCATACCAGATGTGGATATAGCTGATGGAGGTGCGACCGCCGGTTTTCTTGTATTGGTAGTGGTGGATGAAACCGATGAAGGGTTGGAGGATGAATAATACGATGATTGTGGTGCCGAATATTGTATGGGTTGCGCCGGTGGATGTGTAGAGCTATGTGTGATTAGCACATACGCTTGTATGGATTGAGGAAGAGGTGGGAATGGGGAGGGGGAGAGGAGACATACATAATCCGTCATCTGCGCCAACTTAACACCGACTCCAAATCCGCACAACAGCGAAAGCAAACTGAACATTTGCAGAAGCGCATGCATCTGTGCATTTCCAAACAGCTGCATATACGTTGCCCCTAGCGGGAATAGTAACACAACTGTGACGCCCATGATGATACCATGCGCCTTCTTACAATTGGTGATCTTCTGTGGTGACGGGCCAACCGTCGAGCTTGTACTACTTCCCGAATTCGAGTTCGAGTTTGAGTTGGATGACGAGGGGGAGGAAGCGGAAGCCGTATTGGTTGAGGATGAGGATGAGGAGGATATGAATGGGTTCGAGTCGGAGGATATTGATGCCGCTGATAGATCGAATGTGAATTGCCGCATGTTGTTTGGACCATGCTGGACTATCGTATATGTTTCGCTCGTGGAGTCAATGGCGCTTCCTTCGTTCCACGCGCAGATCCAGGGTGAGGAGTCAGAGGTTGCGCTCGAAAGTAATACACATGTTGTACCTGTCCAACCCCCCATTAGCATCTCCCTTTCAAATCCTCAATCCTCCATTTCGCAAAGTAGGAACGGGACGTACATCTGACATTCGCAGTCATAACCCCACCGCTGACCCCACTGCCCTCCAACAGCTCCACCCCACTCATCAAACTACTATCAAAAACCGGCTCCACATGTCCCTGATTCCCATCTCTTGCGCTGATCGTCACATTATTGTTCCCATCCGCGTACATCACAAAGATATGCGCTCCTGCCATCTGCTCTCCGATTCCTAGGCCCACCCATTGGTATGTTGAGGGTGCGGAGAGGGAGAAGTAGATCGTACCGGCTGAGGAGGAGGATATTGAGGAGCCGGTGGGTATGCCGACTTTGTAGGTGGGTCCAGAGGTGATGGGAGTGTAGGTTGCGAGTGCGGAGGTGGTGGATGCTGTGGAGAGAGACGATTAGCTTGCTGTCCTCGGATTGAAGTTGGAGAAGCGCAGATGAATGGCAAGGAGAGGAAACATACCAAGCCCAGCGGCTGCGAATATCCACCTTGCTAATATCTTCATCATGACCACAATACTCATTCAATCATCTAAACATAATCTCAAAAGACGAAAGAAGGAAGGAAGCGGAAGGGAGGAGCATAAGTATGAAACGAAACTCAGCCCTGAGGTTCACGGCCCTGGAAGAAAACACCCTGCATCAGATACGCGCCATGTGGCTTACCGCACAGCCTCCACGCTGTTCATCTCTTCTCGGCATATTTGAACGGCAATGTATCGATCCGGCTCTGAAAGCGTACAGAGAGAGGGAGGATTCTGGCTGAATGGGGTTTAGGGGGGAAACTGTATTTGAAATTGGAAGGGGCACCCTTGAAGCACATCATGGAGAGGATTTGTTTGTGTACCACTTTCTCGCCAATCACACGTTTCGGGTTCTTTCTTCGATTGTCTCATCCTCATCGATAATTCTGGAAATAGAATACCACGTCCTTTCGAATATGCATCTTTGCGAACTCTTTGTACATCATCATGAATTGAACGAGCGTGAACAGCTTCTCGGTTGAAAAACCGTCCGTACGAATTTGAAGTCCACCAATCTACACATCGCTGCTGTACCAGCGCGCTAAAAATAAGGTCAGCTTCAATTTGACATTCCGATCCGGGGTATTGGTAGGGACTAAGCGGCTTCCAGGTCTTTTCTTCACTGGTTGGTTGATCACCAACTTTTTTGACTTTGGTCGGAGCAAGGGTTTCCGTGGAGTCTTACAATTTTGTTTGATTTGATTTGATCAGATGATTTTTGCTTCCTTGGCTAAGTATTAAACTCCTTTCTGTCGGCTTCCGGATGGATGTGGCAAGTTCTTCCGTTCATGAGCACGGTGCTCTGATACTTCTGTGTCTTAGGATCAGAAAAATAATAATTGCAATAACAATTTCCTCCGTAGATCGAAAGGGAAATCGACATCCATTTCTTAGATTGAGGTCAAAGACTTCCAAATTGGGCCAGCAGTGACCCTGGTCACAACGATCCGTGCAAGGGCCAGCAAGTGCTCGATGCGGTACGGGATATAGCCCCCAAAGCCTCCAGATTGCCGAATCGCCAAAACTGCGGATGATTAATTAGACAAACATTCATCAGACCTTTGAAGTCTTGAAGCTGGAGTAAGATCTGACGTCAAAATCGTGAGGGGTTTTTTAAACGGATGTAGCGTTTCGTCATGTAGTAAGTCCAACCAAGGAAGAATTGCGTGGACGTCTGAGCCTCTTGCTTTGAGCTGGGTGGGTACAGAAATGACTTTTCTTACAAGTCAATACAGAGTAAGATTTCATCATTAAAGTTGGATCCGAGGGCAGAAGCCACCATCGGATGGAATGTCCTAGCATGAGTCCTGCGAATCGCCTTCCTCGGAGTCCTCAGCGATGAGCGAGCGGTCCGCTCGGGATGTATCTTGGAAAGGGGTCCGAGAGAGATGCATGCAAAGAATAGAACATGAATACTGCTAATCCATAACCAGAAAAGCAGCATCAACAACCCCATCCTCCTTTCATCTCGCCTCTACCGCCCCGAAGAGTCACATTCACATTCTGTAATAGTTACTCCTCAGATGCAACATCACCGTCGTCCCATTGTTCTTCAGGTCCTTTCCGCTCCAAAAGTTATTCAACCAGTGTGTTTATAAAATACTCAACTACTCGAGTAGTATTTAAGTTACTCAACCTTGAGTTGAGTTGAGTATGAGTAGTAGTATTTTGGAAACTCAATACTACTCTGAGTTAATCAGAGTTAATTAGAGTAAGTTTGAGTTGAGCAGAGGGAACTACTCAACAAAACTCAGCTCATTTAACACACTGTATTCAACCACAATTCACTCACCACCTCACCACCTCAACACTCTTATCCTCTCGATACGTTGCCCGAATCGTCATATCCGCAAACACCTTTTCATCGCCATTCGTATATTTGAATACTTCAACTCTATGATTAAGCTCATGGATCTTCTATCGGTGCTTCCGCCTGCCGGGTATGTCGAAATTCGCCGTGTTGCTATCGTAGGTGATTCCCATAGTGCCTTTGACGGTCACGGCATGCTGATGTCGAACCAAATGCTGCCGGCATCGTGCGATTGGAAGACCTTGGACGAGCTGGCAAGGAAGATCGAGGGACTCGGAAGGAATACCAAGAAGGCTGGTCAATTCGTCAATAACATGATGATGCGGAATGTGATCCCAACCAGAGCCTTCCAGGCGTAGAAACTGCGTCCCTTTCGCGATCGCGAAGGGAACCTTTCCGGGCGGAAATCTTGGTGATAGGTCGTGCGACTTACGAACTAGCCGCAAAGGAGGGCATTGCGGCGAAATTGAACGAGAATGAATCTGCGCCAGGGACTGGAGTGCCGGTAAAGAAATTTCCCCGGTCCGTTCCTACGATTACGGATTGCCCATGCTGCGCATCTTGTCGACTGAGAATCACGCCGCAGACTTCGAACTGGCGACCCGCAGCGACAACCAAGGAATCGCTGTTTATGTCGACTGAAGACGGGACGTCCACTGGCTCAAGAAGGCGAGATTGATTGATGCATAGATATTTTCTCCACTTCCAGGACCCGTCACAGCATTGTTGAAAACTATGGGGTCAACTTGAGTGAGATAGCCGGGCGGTCGATTGAATGGATCGAGTCTGCGGCCTTGCAGGGCTGACTCCAGGGAATTTGAGTTGGTTGGCTGCAAACTGTCCTAGTTGAGCAGCATTCCGTTGCGAGGAAAGGCTACAGGCCCAAGGTTGTTGGTACGCAAAGGCTGCTAAAGCCGCCCAACGCTATACACGCTTGCATTTATGTTGAGATTATTGGAAAGACTGTTGGTCACGATGCTAATAGCGTGATTGTTCAGCGCACTGTTTACGAACTTCCTCCGTTAGTTGTGGTGAATAGACCTCCGTCGGTGGCCATCGCCAGAGACCTCTGTGGAGAAGTGCGCTCATCTGAGAACTGAATGGCATATAGTCCGGGATGGAGGTTAGGCGAGCTACTGGCATCAACTCGGGTCTAATTGCTACCATAATCAGTCGATAAGAAGTAGGCAATATATATATATATATATATATATATATATACATCCAATAACCATGGCATCAGAGTTGATCTCACAGAATGCAACCCCCAGCCCAACCCCCCAGTAGGCCGTGACATTCGGTTCCGTCAACGCATCGGCGGCACCACCAACGGTTGTACCAGCCCGTTCCCAAGTTGCAGGAACTATTGCATTCATTCGAAACACAGATCCAATACTCCCCCCATCCGCTCCACCAATGACGAGAAATATTTTCGATTCGTCTGCCGGAGCAGCAGAAAGTAAGACACGAAACACAGCCGGTGTAACACCTCCTGGAAAAGGTAGATCCAAAGCTTCGAGCAGTAAATCACTCCTGGATTCTCTGGTTCTCCGTTGAAGAAGCCTCTGAACAACGCAAATTGGGCGGCTCCATTTCCCTACAGCGCAGCGAACAGCAGCCAATCCAGAAACTTCCCCAAACCCCGACGCAGTGCCACTCCATCTGTCCACTACACCCTAAGGCGTGATTGCCTTTTTGAAAGAGTGCAGCCCTCCCAGCGCTGGCGGGAGAACAGACCAAAACAACCCATTTGTCGCACGCCAAAGCAATTATTGGAATACCGCTGGAGCTATTGTCGTAACGGAATTAACAATGCCTGTTGTGAAAAGCTCAAATCAATCAGATTCTAGATATCGAATCTCCGTCCAGTTATTCTCCCATATTGTTCCTTCATCGAGGATAGCATTGCCGCTGCCTCCTGAAGCAAAGACGTCGAAAATTGCCCGACGACCCTCTACGAGACAGGTGAGATCGCCTCTCTCCCATTTTAAACTAAGCGGTGTCCATGTCTCTTTGTCTGGATCGTCGAATCTCCATACTCCGTGGGGGTAGACACGAGGGTTATGGCGGGTTGAGGGTTATCGGCGTCGAAGTGGACATTCCCTTCACGGTGCCGGCGTTGGATTGGGGAGGCGAGGTTCCGAAGGTGCCTTGAGTGCTTCCTTGAGCAAGGATGCTGTTGGGTTTGCTAGGGTCCAGGACATTGTCTTGGTCGGTTGATTGAAAGAATTTGAAACTGACTAATGTATTGTATGTCTCATCTTCGGGATCAAAGGCTCTGCATTTTACAAACTCTTCTTGTGTGACGACTGGGCGCATATGTCTGTCACGAAGTGAATATGCTAGGCTCCAGCATGCAAGATATCTGAGAAATGGGATTGATCTCAGCCCTACGACTCAAAGCTCGACCGCCGACGACGTGCATTGGATGTGACAGAAACCTGAAAACCAGAACCCATTTCTATAGGTTGTGTGAATTTTGAAAGAGGCGAGAGTGGTGAATGACCAAAGCATTGCCCAGACTGAGGGGCTTGCGTGGTTGAAGCCAATAAAGGCCACCCGTCCTTTCTACAATATTCACCACTTCTTGGCAGATGGAAAATGCTGGCTGGCGAAAACTGTGTAAGAGTTGGGGCCACCACATATGGGCCCACCCCACCCTTTTACACCAAAAGCCACCCTTTTTACAAATAAATACTATAACAATTTTAAAATAAAACTTTATAAAATTGATTTTATAAATTTAGCTTTACTTCTTATTACTTTGTATTTGAAGGATTTAAAGTTTTATTTTAAATTAATAGATTTTATATAATTTTATTCAAAAGTCAAAAAAAAACCCCTAAGATTTTATATGTAAATTAAATGATTTTACTTTATTATAAAAATCAACTGCAAATAACTTTTGTATTTTCTACTTAATTAAAATTTTGAATTATACAAAACATAGACAAAGTAAATTTTAATAATAGAATGAATTCTTGTTATTTGACATAGTTGTATTGTGGATTTATAACTAAGTGAAAAGGGTGCCTTTTGGTGTAAAATAGTGGGGTGGGCCGTGTGTGGTGGCTCCAACTCTTACCAAGCAGAAGGAAGTCACAATGAAATGAAGTGAACAAGTGCTTTGAAGGCATCTGTAAGTATGCAGCAACCTTGTGCCAACAAAGTCAATGGGAAGAAAGTCTTCTACCCACCAATTTCACAAAGCGCATGGGTCCGCGATTTAAAATTTATGTTTGTATTTTTCAAAGAAAACAAAGCGAACGTATACAAGCAAACATATAAGTCCAATGCCAGTCAGTCATCATCAGTTTCAATGCCAAACGCCTTGAAATCGCCATCTCTTCGTTCCCAAAGAAATCAACGAATTCATACATCGTAGCGGTCAATTCACCTGTGCTTCAACCAAGATAACCACCATCACTTCCCCTTCTCATCATTCATCTGAGTGTGTTGCCTAAAAGCACAACCCAATCCAATGATCGAAATTCTCAACTCTAGATACCTCCGTACATGACCCGCAAAGGAAAACAGGAAGTAGCAATTCGATCTAGAACTTATGTCTCGCTTTTCAAGGCTGCCAAAAGGACTTTTTCTAACCGGAACGCAAACTTCTCTAAAATAATAACAAACGTGAAAGGCAACTTTTGTGCAAGGGCAATGTAAGCGACGCAAAGCAAGTATTGAGGCCAGGGATGACAGATCCGTCCGTCGGGTAGGAAGGGGGAAGTGTCATGCCGTCCTCATGCGTATTGTATTAGCATTAAGGTACCCTCTGATCGAGGAGTTGGAGCGAAGCCAGTATCTCAAACATCTCGTAACTCTGACAATAGCAAATCGAGTGTCATTGATGGTTCGGATCGTGTGTGGCAGGTTAGACCATGCTTCTGCTTCGCTTGTGGGAAATCTCCTCGCCGCCGCTCGCTTTTCTCTTGTTCTGGTGCTGGACCAGTGGGCTCGCCGGGCTTGAGGGAAGAGCGATCTTAGCTGGCTTCTGTCGGCGGACAGGGGTGATGGGAGTGTTCGCAGCGGCGAGTCGATTGTCTTTGATGCCACGGATGGCGCCTTGGTTCAAGGGTCCAGAGAAGGCAAGCGATGCTCGAGAGGCTTTGTTGCGGCTGAGGAGCTGATGACGGTCTTGATTGCTTCGGAATGCGCCGACGAGATGAGGGTGTGCTAAGAGGGGATGCATTTGGTCTTCGCTCGCAGCAGTTGTTGGGCGCGCAGGCGTGGATGAAGGATCAGCACTGTCATCTTCCTCGTCATCTCCTGCGACACTTGCTGTAGAGCCGAAGTCCAAGAGGTCCTCAAGTTCCCAGAGTTCCTCATCGTCAACATCGTCGTCTTCATCGTAGGATTCGAGGCTGTCTTGCATGATGTTGCCATTTGCGTCAATGTTGGTGAAGGGGAAGAAAGCCTCCGGAGGTCCGAATGCTTGGTTACCATTTCCGTTAAATATACCGTTCATGGCACTCATCATGAGATTCCCAGAGTTGCTGATCATTGGCGATAGTTCCTCGACGGGGCTTTCAGCGCAGCTGTCTTGTCGAATATTGAAATTGCGCAGATTCTGTCGCGCATTCGTCGCGTCCATGCTCCATCGGCGAGGATTGATCTCGGCCTTGAACATAATCAACTTCTTGGCCTTGTTATCCATCAAGACGAAAGGTTTGGTACGATCACGGATCCAAGTTCCAAGGAACGGACCATTTTGATTTCGAAATGAGGTGCGACGTGCAATCGTGATCTCCTCTTCTGATCCAGACTCTATAGATGGGCGTCGAAGTACTGATCGGCCAGGGCCAACGTATCTTGCGGCTGCTGGGAGATCTTCTTCGGTAGTTTCACCATCATCAGCTGCAGAAGGTTAGCATTGACATGAACAAATTTGCGGCTACGTACTTTCGTAGCCACTTGAGCCAGCAGAACTATCGCTCAGGCTGTCTTCATCGTCGTCCTCCTCTCCTTGAACCCCATCGCCCGGCTCCTCGCCATTGAAGTCCCAGTAGGAGCCTTCGCCGTCACTTGATCCTCCAAGGAACTCATCTTCGTTGCTTTCAATAGCTTTGCGGAAGCTTGCATCAAGGCTACTCTGAGGGACAAAGAGGTCGGGCCAAATTTCTTCTTCATCTTCAGTGTCGCTGCTCTCATCTGCGCCGTCGTAGCCTGGAATGTCAAAATGAACACGACGAGTGGCGCCAATGTCATCTTCAGACAGGCCATGATTCCAGACAGTGGCTTCTGTGTCATGATCGGGAGCATGACCACGGGTGATATGGTCCTCGAAGAATTGGGTGTTCTCGCCGAGGATCTCTTCTTGGGTGTCAAAGCCGTCCCAGCTGCTTTGATCGTCATCTACCGAGGGTCGAGGAGTTTGAGCATCTTCGTCTTCCGACGCGATGATCGCTTGCTCCTCGACCTCCTCGACATCTGGCTCTTCCTCGTCAGAGTCAGAAATCTCGTCTACCCCAGCATAATCGTCGTCATCTGAGGTTGTTTCGGTAAGTGTAGAGTTCCTCCGCACCGTATTCTTCGACTTCTTGGTGGGAGTCACGTTGGACTTGTGTCGCAAGTTGCGAGACATCTTGGGTATGTGTATAGTGTATTGTTGGTCGTGAATGGTGAACGTCGAGCCGCGTGGCGGTGAGCCGAAGGCGAACTGAACGACGTTCTGAACGACGTTGAAGGTGAGAAGTCGGACGCGTTCGGGCTTGGAGTTTTATGTCCAAGTAAGGATTATTTGTGAAGACCGGTATCGATTGAGATTATCGAGGTATGTAGGAGGGTTGTAGAAGTCGTGGTTGACTTGGGATTCGAGGAGTCGGAGGGCAAGGCGGGAAATATTCGCTCGCGGATGGAGTCTCTCTCTCGGGGGGCGAAGAGCGCAACTCGATCTGAATTCTTTTGTGATAGACAGGCTCTCAATGGTATGCCCTTGTGGCAGTAGACAATGAAAGTCTGGTACTTCTTCGAGGTCGATGATTGATTGAAAGTCTCGTTGGCTGAAGGACTACGGACATGCTCCGTTCGAGCATGCCCGCAGTGGGTATTCACAGCTCAGCGATAGCCTGCGGCATGATTCTCGACGAAGTATATGTATTGTGAGTGAATGTATTCCGTTTGAATAGTGCGACTTCGTTGTCTGTTTGGTTGTTGGGTTGGTTGATGAGGGGAAGAAAAGAGAAGAGGCAGACTTTCGGTGGAGTACACATTATTTTTATTTTGGCGCTAACTTCACTAATCGATGCCGCTCCAACAACCCTTTGGCCATCGTTTTGGGTCACCCTGATGTAATCTGATTCGCTGGATCAATCTTCACCGCTAATCTGCGTGTAAAGGGGGACGATAGACGTTCCATCATATCGCTTTGGATTCGTCACAGGGACTATCTATTATGGGGAGAAGGATCACGGTGGTGGGGCAGCATGTTCATCACCGACCACGATTGTTCAATCCGTTTGATGCTTGAGTTTTTGGATTTTGAGAGTCTTCAGGAAAGTTCACGGGCCCGAGAGGAGACAGTCCATGTTTCACTAAGTGAGGGGAAGGGTCATAACGTAATGGAAAGAAACTTCTGCAGTAAGTTTCTACAATTCCCCAACGCATCCTCCATGCATTTGAGCGCTACTCACACGACCTATTTCCTCCTCATGCTTCAACTCTGGTAAAGGCCACATCACCCCGGCGTTGATTGATGCCTCGGAGTGAGGCTGAACCAGTGGAGCCAGAGCCAGAGCCGGAGACAATTGCCCCAAGCTTGGCAGCTATGATTATCTGGGATGACGCAGAAACGAGTCATTGTGTGAATCAAAAGTTTGGTTATGAGTCTTCCATTTTTTGCCTTCAAAGCTGTGAACTCAATTGGGCTAATTTTTCTGAACCTTGGAGCATCAAAGGGAAGTCTCCTGAGTTTTCAAGGGAACTCAGAATTGGAAAAGTTAAAATTGTAAAAATCGAATTATCCCCGCTGTGCGAAAAAAAAAAAAGGTTTATGCCCTCTCTCACCGCCATCGCTGTTTTTCAACTTTTTGTTAACCGAATTTTACCCCTCCACGTGCTTGCCCCACCACGAGATCACGTGAAAGTCTGATAAAAGAAGAGGTAAATTGAAAAGCCGCTGCTGGCTTCAGCTGTGTGATTGAAGCGATCAATCGTGTGCATTCCGTTCAATTTCTTTAAGTCCCGCTGCCTGGTAAGACCGATACCAAGTTCTGGGCGATATTTGTGATCCACCGCACCAACCCTCTGCACGTCAAAAACATCGTCATTGAAGCGGAACTCCCTAAGATCTGATTGGTTAAGCTGCGAGATTGCTCTAGCGAGCCAGCCCCTTTTCATCACCACGATATCTGAAGGATTTCTAGTCGGACTTACATGGACTTAAGTCTTAGGAACCGAGAGGATACACCGACTGGAAATTCTTGGGAAGTAGTATATTAACCCTCATGTCCTTAAGAAATGTCCCAATCATTCATCTTACTCCAAAACCAAGCAGCAAAAGACCAATCTCCAATCCTTCATTTTCAACTCAAGATTTCAGTTCTCACTCATCAGTCTCCTATTGAGCTTCCTTCTCTCGTCGCAATGGTAATCTTCCTCACAGGCGGCACAGGCAGACCTCCCTCCGCCTCGCCTCTCTCCTCCAAGAAGCCGCATTCCCTTCCTCTTGACATCCCGCAAAGGCCAAGCAGGTGCGCCCTCTGGCATGCAAGCTACAAAATTCGATTGGACAGACTCCACCACATTTCCGAACCCATTTAACCACAATTTCCCTAACAATGAGAAGGTTACTGCTATCTACTTAATTGCCCCCGAAACCGCCGACCCCGTTATTCCTATGAATACGTTTATAGATAACGCAATCAAGGAACATGGCGTCAATCACTTTGTGATGCTGGGTGGGACCACGTTGGTGAAAGGTGGTGATATGTATACGGGGAAGGTGTGGAGTCATCTGGAGGAGAGTGACGTGGAGTTTTGCGTGCTGCAGGCTACATGGTTTATGGGCGCGTTTACCTTTCCCATCCTCTCTTTTCTTCCAAGTTGTTAATGATTGGAGTGGGGCTAATGTTGGAACAGAGAATTTCTCGGAATGGCAGCACGCTGCATCCATCAAGAATGAGAACAAGATCTATTCAGCCGCCGAAGACGGCAAAGTCCCATTTGTCAGCGCGAAGGACATCGCCGCCGTTGCTTTCCGTGCGCTCACGGATGAGAAATCTCATAACACAAACTACAGAGTCGTTGGATCTGTGACATTGACTCATGAGGTAAGTAATGCCTCCCCCCCCCCCCGGGTTGTTTTCCCCCTTCTCTTTGTTCCTGCCCCCCGTCTCTTTCCCCTTCCCCTTTCTTCCCCTCTTCTGGGTGACACACCCTTCTCAGATCGCAGCCAAGCCAGCTCCGGTCTCGGCCGCAAGGCTGAACACGTCAGGCTCTCCCCCGAACAAGCTGAGCAGAGATTCTTACGACTGGGCATGAAGGAGCATTACGCGAAGTTCATGACGAACCTTGAGACCGGGACTGCGCATGGGGTGGAGCAAGGGATGAATGATACTGTTGAAAAAGTCACAGGGAGGAGGCCGATGGGATTTGATGAGTGGGTTGAGGAGAATAGTGGGGCTTGGAATGAGGGGGTGAGTGGGGTGGGGAGGAAGGGAACGAGGGACGAGGGATTCTTCCATGTGACTGTTCATAATTGCTCATTCGTTCAAGTATTTTCAGTTCGTATTTTTGAGCAAAACATTTCTTTGTTTCGGGAGTACTGGATAGTTCAATGGCTTGAACCTCTCCTAGATCGTTTAAGGTTATGATATCGAGCTCGAAGTAGCTCAAAATGCAGCATATAATCACAAAAGCAGCCCCGCCTTCAATGTTGCAGTAATAAGTCCCAAGTGGTGGAGATGCGACGCAGACGGCGGAATTAGTAGCAAGTGTCTTAAAAGGTTTCACAGAAGCTTCAGAAGTCGAGGCCATTACTTTAACTTGAGTCGGAAGCAGCAAATATGAGCGCCAAACTTTTCCTTGTGTCGTCACGAGAATCTCACTTACAAGGTAAATGGAATAGAATGTACATCATTTCGTACCGGACCGTCGAGGCTGTAGTGTTTAGTTACGCCATAGCTAGAAAGGAAAACCCCCGCTAAGTTCCGGAAGTTCGTTACAAAAGAGAGCAGCCTATCCAGTTGGTAGCTGCGCAAGAGACTATCGTGTATCCATGAATCGTATCCATTACTATGCAGCGTATCAGTCATCATAACTTATTCCACTCTTTAGTGCTCCGTACGCCCATCGCATCCGAAATACTCATAATCGCTCTTTCTTTCTTTCTTGATTCGTCCTTATCATCACTAGTTGGTCAGTCAGCTGCGAAGAATTATCTGGTAGGGAGATCTTATTAGGCAGTGCCGATAATTTTCTCTAATTTTGTCTCTAGGATGGGATCATCAGAGACTTTGCCATTATCTCTTGATTTGCTTCCAAATCCGAAAATGTGCTTGGAGCAGGAGAAGCACATTTGGGGCACAACTGGTTTATTGTGTCCGAGACTCTCTGGGAAGAGGATAGATTAGCATGGTATTATGGTAGTAGCTTAACCTTCATGGTTGGGAATTTCCTGTAGTTCTCGATGATTGACTTGCATAGGTAGCAAACTTCTTTGCGAGTGTGATCCGGAATAGAAACATTGGTATCGACTCTCGCGCACAGCTTGCGCCGCTTAGGAGCTGCGTAGAAACCCTTAACAGCACTTGAGACATGTCAACTATGTTCTTCAATCCTTGATAAGAAACCCACGTTGCGAAGTCGTCCGAGTCGCTATCATCTCGAAGATGGTAGCTTTTCTTGCAAGGTGCTCGAGTCAAGTCGATCTTGTTCTCATCCTTGGCCGGAGCTGGTAGTCCAAATGATCGGTATCGCAAAGATTTTGGGGCAGTACCTAGGAGACGTATAACGAGGGGTGGTGTTGAAGGTGCCATAATCCTTGGCGCCGTTGAGAATGGCTGAAAGGGAATTGCGTTTTGGGAAAGCTGAGCCAGCGTACCAAAAGTTAGGTTGTGAAATCTCTAACGAAAGATAACGTCGCAGGTCTGAGCTTCTAAAGGCTGTTCAAAAGAAGTGGGACCTAGAACAACCTATCTATATCGTCGAGCGACAACTTGCCGGGGAGAAGTTTAGCAAGGAAGTAAAGGCTACCTTAGATCTCTCTAATGATCTCCCCTCGCAACAGAAGTAGTTGGTCGAGACAATTATAACATTGCCGGGACTACGCTAGAAGAGGAGATATGTCGGCGGAATACTGCCATTAATGCCGTTTCTACCTACTGCAAATTCAACGAAGGGGGAGGCCGCGGAGCTTCTTGTAAGAGGCCAGCAACTAAAGTGTCTTGTCTGATCAAGACTGAAGGAGGCACTGAGCCTATGATTGGCAATCCCGCTGAGCAAGCGCTAAACGAGGCTATACTATTTAGTATTTCAAGAAAAGAGGTTGAAGATATGCTTTGTCTGCGTGGGAAGACTAGGGCTGTCGTTACATAAGCATGTCCATTCATTTGCGACTCCAGGAGACCTGACCGAGCACTTCAAGCGAAAGCATTTGAAAGACGAACTAAAGGAAGGAGAATAGATCAAATGCCACGTCTGTCAAATGACTCTAGAGTATAAGATGCACTTCCAAAAATCACGCCATCAGAATACACGGAACTGTTTCCTAATACTCCTAGCATTTTCACCTAGCGTACAAAGTTGCTTTCTTGCCATCAGACCTCAGATTTCTGCTAGCAGACAGTTCCTACATCCGCGTCATTTCCCTCTCACTTGCAAGGAAGATCAGAGTAATCTACATCGGCGATGAACGAAAGGCCTAAGAAAGCGGGCACAGTCGTTCGCTGTCCGAAAATGATCCATGCCTACGGGAGGAGCATCTGCTTCGTGTGGGCAGGGACCTCGGCGTCGCAAGCTTCGCTGTGTCAGATCCGAAGTCATCCTCTTCAATGGCAGTGTGCGCGGTCCTTGTCTCCTGTCATACTGCCAGCCAGCCGACCCAATAATCTGCATTCGTAATAAGTGAATAACTTCCGAACAGAGCGCACGACCACTGTCTGCTGTCCTCGGAGATAACTGATCACAAGGCACTTACGAAAAAATCAGACAGTCTTCAGTCGGCGTCCTGTGTACATGTCTAAGAGACTGCCCTCAATTAGTTGATGCAGTTCAAGAATCATATAACGGGTCTCACGGGGTTAGCATTCGAGACCACCGAGTTGTCTCTCTAGATCCTAATCGAGAACATCGTGATCTCCTTAACAGTCCTATACTGGGCGGAGCGGACGATGTACCAACTTCATTTTCATATATTTGTAGTGCCCGAATGTTTGGTATTTCTGGTTTAATTCATTTTGATTTGCTTTAATGGCTGGCTTTGCTTGCCCGGTGCTAAGCGTCCTCAGCCACTAGCACCTTCTCCAACCCTATGCCTTCTCGCCTTTGATACATCTCCCCACTTCTGAGTTCCTGCTCTCCTAGGGAGAAAGGCTACTCGTTCCAATGAGTGTGTCTTCCTTTTGGCCATGTCCAATGGGTTGACTGTCACTGCCACGCTTTTGTTTTGAACGGCGCCAAAGAATCTCTATCACTTCAGTCTAATTGTATTCGTGTGCAACCGATAAGGGCGTTCTGCTATCTTTATCCTCATAACTGTGGCTTGCTCCATAGCTCAGGAGTAGCTGAACAATTTCAGCATAGCCCTCCGCCGCAGCCCGAAATAGTGGAGTTCGGCCATCTTTATCTCGGGAGAATCTCGACTTGAAGCCCTTAGAACAGCGCTGCCACTCCTATATAACAGACAAATCGTAGAATATTTTAACCCGGCTTGCGACACGCTCGCTATCGATACTGGGCCTGACCATTCACTATTTAAATCATTTAAGGCTACCACACGAGTAATGGTGAAGTAAACGACAAGTAATTGCCCCTTCCTCTTTCTAAAACACCTTCCTCCTCGTTAAAAAGTCGGTCCGCTGATCCTTCTATCCTTCCTTCCATTCTCCAACTCAGCAAAATTGAATCCAAAGCTCTTCATGTGAAGGAACTGCAAGGCAGCGAGCAGCGAGAATCTTACCGTGTCACGTCAAACTTGGCTCGGAGCCTGTCAGGTGATTTCTGGGATTTTGTTTTGTCTACTACCCTCGGCGCTCCCAAGCAACAGATCTGCCTCCCTCATATCGCCAACATTCGCTTCGGCCGTTTCACTCTTCATAGCTTTGCCGGCGAGCATACAATATGTGAATGTTGCAGCGCTTCAAAGTGGTCTTAGTTTCCTTCTCAAGACTCTTAATGTAAAAGTGGACAACTCATACATTTGTAACACGACACTGATAATGCAAACAGTCCACACGCCTAGCCAGTACGCGTCGCGGTAATCCTTTCCGAAGGACAGGAAATGCCATGCAAACCTGAGGGCATCTGTAAATAAGGATACACCGTTGAACCAGAGTATTACGCCGGCGCCTAGTATAGTACCACCGTGGGAGTAGCACGGGTGGCGCGGATATAACTCGGAGACGCTGTTGGCGCCGAATATTACGAGGGATAGTACTCCCTAGAGAAGGTTGTTAGAGAAGAGAGTGTCTTCAAGAAGGCGAGGAACGCACGTTGAAGACCGCCATGCTGGGCACCCCGTCTTCATTCCAGGGTCTTGTCCATGCACCGTGACGACCGTAACCGGAATGTCGGTAGATAAATGGGAGGGATACGGCGGCGAAGATAATCTGGAGTATAGAGAGGAGAATGATTGATATTAAGATCGCGGCCTTCTTTCGTGGCGCGATGGGAAATGGGATGCCACCGCAAACGGTCAGTGACCGACCCATCGTCCGGCTGTTAAGGCATCGTCACGCCTGTTTTTGGGCTTAGGATTGTTAAAGACACTCGCAGGTGAGGTAAAAGAGAAATGATGTTGATGTTGAAACGGTTGAATTGATGCTGTTTCTTCGTAGTGACAAGTGGAGATCAAGGCAAGGCTGTCGCCAGTTCCCTGCTGTTCGGAGAGTACCTAATCAGACCACCGGACTCAGCCCGACCCAAACTCAAGTAACAAGATAATCGGCTCAACAAAGCCCGGCTTACTGTTCAAAAGCCATTTCGGGATCAGTTGAGTTTGTATCGCCAGCCACTTCCTGACCACTTTGTATTTAAAGTATCTTGCAATTGGACATCATGCACCCGGTTCAATACCGCATCGCAGCCGTCCAGAAACTATCAGCGCATGAGTTAGTTTAGATGCCATGGATTACCGGCACACTGGCGATATGACGAAGTCGAAGAGCGCGCCTTGCCCAGGCGGGGGTCATGCCAGCGGCAAACGAACGCCTGATCGCACCAGAAACGCTGCATCGCATGACTCTTCAGCACCTCTTCTTGGAACAACGATATCTAATGGCAGCGACGGCCAACCAGTACAGTAAGGAGCGACATGCAGCAGCGAAGAGCACCGACCTCTCTCCCAATCGTGACCTCTATCATTCTGTTCGTCGTCGTGTTTTTGCTAATGATAATAATAATCGGCTCGCTCCCTCCTGCTTTTCTCCTTGATACCGTGTGGCCTCGGCATTGCATTCTTAGGACGTGTCTCCGCTCCTTCCCTCATTAACTCATACCCCCTTCCCAACTCCCAGAATGACCGTTGAATTAACAAATCCACACAATCCAGATGGGAATAATGGGCCTCGCAACACAGAGCTTCTTTAACCTCGCGGGAGTCGATCGAACCAAGCTCCATCCTAAACAGCGCGAACTTCCGGGGCACCTGCTGTTCAACTGGAGCCTCCTAGTTATCTATCTGATCTTCTACGGGACGGCGTGGATCTGGACGTCTTCAAGCACAGTAGCCGATCTTATCGACGATCACGCACTGTGGAAGGATTTCCAGGCGAAGGTCAATGTGCCGGATGCGTTGGATCTTTGACGAGGTGTTTGCAAGAGATGGGGCAGGGATGGGCTACGGTTGAGGATTTCGCTTTTTGTGCGAAGGATATTGGGATCAAGAGCGCTGATTGGCGTTACACAGTGAGGTAAAGGTTACGGATTCAGGGTGGAGTGTGGTTGCGGACTGTGGTTGAGGATCTCCAGCTTGATTGCGGAGTTGAGGTACGGATGTGAAAAGAGTAGTACAGGTCTTAATTTCACTTAAACTAGACCGTACGGCTGACCCACACCACGGTGCACCATGACGCGCCCTATTCTCGACAATATGAAGCTCATTGATGCTGCAGCCAAAGCAGGCGTCAAGAGATTCATCCCTAGCGAGTACACTTCTAATACTTTGAATCTAAAGGTATAGAAACTTGTCTACTTCTATACACAGAAGCTCACCATCGTCGAGCATCTGAAACAAGCCGCAGCCAGCAATCCAAGCTTTTCATTTACGGGTGTCTGCAGCGGCCCATTCTTGGACTGGGTATGTGGACCTATTCTCCGCCCTTCATGTTCATTGCTTAAGATAATGCTCTTTGGAAGCATGGCTATGAAGATATTGAGGATTGAAGGCTGCCGTCAGAAATAGGGCATCATGACCAGCTTCTAGGCTACAATCTAGAGTCATTGACTGCGACCATCTACAACTCCGGCGAGAACGCTATCTCCTATCCGTTCTCCTTTTCCTCCTGATGTCAAAGTGGGAGTCAAGGGAGGGAGGAAGGTGACGAAGAGGCCGAGAATACAAACGGAAAAGAGTGAATAAACACGGAGTGATGAAGTCGAACGGGTTTGCCCATTGATATTGAATTGTAAAATAGTATCTTGATATTGTTTTCTACGCGGAGTTTTCAACAAGTTCCGTTTGATTGCTTGTCACATTCACTCATTTGAGTGGCCGAGTTCTTCGCATGACATTCTCTGGAACAATATCTGAATTACACATCTCTTGTCAGTCATAGTTTGGAGCCGGATAGTAAAGAATTATCTGTGTCACTCACGCCAAGTTCTTCCCGCATATATTACAAGTCTTACTCGTAATTATCCCATGAGGGAGTGGATCATTCGCAAAAGCATGAGCAATCTCTACTCTGTAATCACAGTCTCTGCAAATTGGCACCAAAGGCCTAGTCCCAAAAAGCTTAGGGCAATGACGTTGGAGGAAAGGCTTAGTATGAGCGAGGCATACGCAGATTATTGAAACATGAAGTTCAATAACCCTGGAAAATATTAGTCACATTCCTGCCGTTTATGCCAGTCTCAATAACGGGCCACTTACGTCCAGATAGTAACAATGCCGTCGTACCACGTAATGTCGACAATATACCGCATGTCCACAACCATTTTTAGCCTCACGATACTGATAGCCAAGACACTACGATTCCATTAGCATTGGTGATTTCTCATATAGAGTTGGGTAAGAAAATACAGTCCTCCTATAGCCAAGAGTAGGCATATTCTAATTCTTTGCCATATTGGGCGTTGCAGATTCAGCAACAGGAACCATGGAAGAAGTAGAATAGCCAGATCTGTACCAGAATTGGCAGCTGCGTTGATAGTTGGTACAAGGAAGAGCGGAATGCAGGAACCGTATGTAATGCTGAAATCCCAAGTTTTTGCGATTGGTTGGCAACGATATAAAACCTCGAACGACCCGACCACACAGTATACAATCACCATTGTTATAAGTGTGTAGATTGTTAGCTTGAATGATCGATGTGATGAGAGTCGCAACAAGAATAAGAGAACGGAAAGCTTTGTAAACATTGTGGCTATGCCGTAGAACCCATACACAATGTCGCCTATCTAAGAGAAATTAGAATCAAAATTCTGCTTTCAATATCGATCGGATCGGCGGGAAATATAAAATTATACAAACCTTAAAAAAATTTGGATTACACGTAGCAAAAGGAACATCCCACATATGAACGCCGAGGCCGTATCTTAGTGCTAGATCAGCGTTATCTTAGTAGTGGCCCAAAGCTACTGAGTTAAATACCTACAAAGCAGAATACAAGCAAATGTTCCCCAGGTTAACAGCTTAATGTATTAATACTATATAAGCAGCTGGCGAGCAAGAGCAATAGAAGAACATACCCCCGCCAATATAATCATATCTATGAGTTTAGTCTATATCAGTGTATTTAATAGATGGACTTACAGTCTTCGAGGCCCACGACCATAACTATAAAGCGCCTTGTATATAATCTTAACAAAAGAGCTGCGGTTGAGAACAATTGGCATACGACACATGTAGCAAGAATACTGTGCTGCATGTTTTCCGGACTGGTAAAATTTGGGGTCACTCCTGGAGGTGGAGGAAGGGCTCCGGCGACGTCTTTTTTTTGGATGGAGGAAGACATAGCTGTTGGAAAGTAAGGAACCAGAGGCATATAGGCAGAAGCACGCGGAAAGTATCCATATGGAAAGGCATGAGGATCACCTTAAGAAGAAATGAGAATGCAGCAGCCTTTGCAATTATGTAAAATAAGATGGCACGGCTAACGCAGCCACACAGAAGCCAGCAAATGACAGCTATATTTTTAAAACCTTCTTGGTTAAGTTGGTCCATTGGACTTTCTTTACAAGTTAGTGCGCAAGAATAATGGGAAGAACTGGAGCACAGGACATTGGACCAGAGATACGAACTCATTGGTTGGGTTTTGACGGACCATCTTGAAACAAGTCATGACTCAGTTAATACATCCAGCTGGCATTTTACTCCTAGGGTGGCTGCTCGTCACTTAATCGAAAAGGTTATACACTCTTTTCTGACTTCCTTGTTTCCTACAAATTATTGGTCCAGATACTGCTAAACAGTATGGAATCACTTCATTCCTTCCAATCAGGAGATGACAGGACCGGACTTTGCCCCAACTACGAGAGAATAAGCGCTAAGTGCCGGCCTCACCCATGGATGAAGCATCGATTGCCCGGAGTTGAAGAATGTGGCATAAGCTTGAGAGTCTAATGCGGGGGGCGCATGCTTTCAACAAGGTGTTACTTTGGCGGGGGCAATTTGTTCAATCTCACGTGATCATTTAAATTATTTAGCTTGTCAGAGCGGCGTTCTTACTACGTATCAGGCCGAAATAATGTAGCGAAGCAGGGGGGTTCCAGGGAGGCACAGACCATATTATAAACAAAGCCACCCTTTCGCACTTCTGGTCTCGCTACATTATTTCGGCCTGATACGTTGTATTGTCTGTCGATAGTCGCTTTATTCCATGGATAATAAGATACCGTATAAGCTGGCATAAGCCACCTCATATGTGACCCGTGCGAGTAAAATGAGGGCCACCTAAAGGGGAGGCTTATATCAATGGGATTTCTTATGTAAGTAGTCTTTGCGCTATATAAATTTTGTTAGGGAGAAGTTTTTTGGCCTCATTAAAGGGCCTAACACTACCCAAAGGGGGTTGGGGTTATATGCTAGTTTATACGTTAATGCAAGATGGTGGGCCCTTGCCATTTGAATTTTTGTCTTTCGCTATCTGAATCACTATTAGAAAGTAGAAAGAGTTCGGTTGTATAAACTCTATGTTATCCCAACGTAAGACGGTCCCTCTCAAGACTATCCAAAAATGAATGAGGGAAGCCTGAACCGAGGTTGTCTCCAGCAGCTGAACCCGTTCCTCGGCACGTTTCAAATCTTGATATCCCCTTCCGTACCTAAATCCACGCCTCAGCACTGAGCGAGTCATTTAAATAAAGTTCAAATAAAGTTCGACTTAATTCGTATTCGGTACCGAAACGTTCCTGTTGGCAGGCCTAGGAGGTACAGTGATATCTGTGGGTGCATTAGGCGCTGAAGGAATAATCCTGAAGGAACAGGAATACGACCGTAAGGTCGGAGCAACGGTAAAATCGGTCCGTAAGCCGACCGTGAGCTGGCTGTTTGATATACTATGTAGAGGATTGGGAGATAACTAAAAATTGAAGCTTTTGAACCCTATTTTTGAACCAGCATCACATATACCACAGTATCAGGGTTCTCATAACAACAGTCCCCAATTCTCTTGTAGTATTTCTTCTCTAGCAAGAAGGATCAACTAATGATTGAATAGTGAAAGAACAAGGCCTTAAGATGAGTGAGGTTGTACTACCGCACGCTCCTGATTCATGGCTTACAACCGATTGTCCTTGGTCGGTTGACGAGAGGCTGAAGTAATCGAGGGAAGAAGTAAAGCTTTACCGGGCTGGCACTATACGGTTCTTGACGATGGGACGGAGAACCTCGGAAAGGGTAGGACCATGGGCAATTGTGAGCTGACTTCGTAGATTGCGATGTGTGGGTGAGATAGAGCCAGAACATGACGGTTATGGAACTTTTCATGTCCTTGGTTCACGCAGTGATCGGTTCTCATGTGTGGAAAATTTAAATGGTATTAAGTAAAAATAAATTTCCAACCGACTGTCACGACATCGACTCCGGAGACTCTATACCTTCAACGTCGACTTCTAATCCCGACCTTCTTTTCTTAGTCGCTCTCATACTTCGAAAGGCTTGAAAGGATAGTTAGCAAATGAGGTCTTGCACAACAATTAAGGGCCATCTACCTTTGGTTCTATAATCTCTGGACTTTTATACTCCCAATTGCACATCCCGAGTTGTTCGGTAAAAGTGAGGTTGCTGTCTGAAGTTTCATATACCCAGCATGCAAGTTGTATTCAGTAGTCTGCTTCGCAGTCGACGTCTGTGGTAGTGCCGTGCTCAGTTCTTGTGTTGGTCCAAGTGTAGGAGTGAGCATTAACTTGCTGATACATTCGAGAAGTCATCTTACGGCCTACGATTTGATGATCATAGCTGAAAGGAAGTTGATCGTATAGGTATGCTTTAGAAGCCGTCTTTTCGGAGTTTACGACTTGATGATAGCTAAGACCGCTTGATCGTTAAGGTTGGCTTGGAGTAACAAGTGCGGTGAGTTTGTGGATACGCTGATTCTTGTTGTTAAAACATTTCTGTTGATGGTGTGTTTGCAGGTGAAGGAAGAAAGATATCTTTGGTCAAGATTGGACATCTGGACTCCGTCTGAGTACTTATGTAGGCTAACAGTACTATCTTCGGCCCACACAACGTTCCAAAGAGTGTTTTGCAAAGGCTCAAAAATGCCTAAGTCTTCCTCGGGTGAAATATGGCTAGATGGATGACCTTCATTGACGACGGCCGATATTCGTGCAATGATTCTATATCTTGAGGGTCGGTGGAAGCGTTGGTCGAGAAAGATTGCTTCTAGTAAGTGCTTCTGATGAAGAGAATTATCAGCGATCGTAGGATAGAAGCAAGACATCATTGTTATATTCACCTCTTCCTTGAGCCTTTTTGGGAGCTCCTCGAACTTAGATGATGACCCAGCCATTGGGAGGGGGCTAAGGGAGGCTTAATGAGTCGATGGTATCGGATATTTAAAGGTGGTTTAGGGGAAAGTACGTGGGAGAAGCTTAATAATGCTTCTCAAATGACAGTCAGAAGTAAATAAGATAGTCGAAATCTGCTTGCTCGCAATGGATTTATAAGCGGCCTGTTTTTCTTAGAGTGGGAAACCATATGGTTTTATATACTACAAGGAGTTTCTTCTTCATAGACTCGGTATGTGCGTCTGTAATAAAGGCAAATAGGGCACAACGCAGCCAGTCCGCGAACCAGCCAAACACGAACCACTATAATGTACGGCGCTGCATGAACTACATTACTTCTGACTGAGGTTCCTTGATCTTCCTAATCAAAGACGCCACACGCAATACTCCGTCTTTCTTAAGACCAGCTTTGGTAAAGATTTGTAACGATAGTCGGGCCAGATAGTAGGTTGCCTCGTAAAGCCCGTCAGTTCCCGCGAAAGACGAAGGGCAATAGGGGGTGCTGGATTCAACTCCCTGGGCAAGAAATGTCTGCCCTAGATCATAAATCCCAGCAGAGAGGAAAATCATTAGTCTACCGTTGCTCCGCTCTTTTCCCTGTGATATAACTATAATTTTTTAGACATTTTCTGCTCCTAACGTATAAAATTCCTATGTCAGCTTAGTAAACCCACTACGGTATAAATTGTTCCTGCGTTCAGGCCCCTACGTATCCCCTTCTATCCCTAAAAGTTAGTTCGCATTATAATTCAACCACGAGGCATCTTCAGCTTCCAAATATTTCCATTCTTTAAATACTCTTAATTCAAAACAATATAATTAACTGCTAGATCCAAAGATGTAGTTTTTAGATCTGTATTAAAAAATCTAGTTGACTAGAGAAGTATATTGAGAGAAGCGACTGCTTTCCAAAGGTAAAAGAGTCCGGTTGCCCTATACTATACCCCTAGGTGAGACAAGAAGTTGATCTTTGAATTATACAGAAGTCAAGAAACATTAGCCTTATTTCTCCTAACCAGCCGACCTTGCGTATTGGTCTGTCCACTTGCCGGTGAATCGGGTTATGCACGAGCTGGTTGACTCGCGATTCTGTGATAATATCCGAAGCTATTTCTTCTGGTGGGCGCCACGAAAGCCTTACAGGCAACATTGTAGCAAGCTATGCGCAGTCGTGACTCACGAGTCTGAGATGATATCGGAAGTTTTCTCTTCTTGTGGACGCCGCATAAGCAGTGTTTAATGTAGCAGAAAAGGAGAGAATGATACCTAGATACATTATTCCGAGGCGATAGGACAACGTCAGTTAGTGAAAGATAAGGTCCCCTGTTCTAGGATCTCTAGTGATTGAGATTCGAGGCTATCAATCTGCTTCTTTCTCTATCTCGAAAATGTTGCCATAAGCTGCAAGAATATCATAATCAGACTGCGAAAGACTGTTATCTGATAAGTCTACTTGTATCTCCGATGATTCTCTAAAGTGAAAGCAATTCAGGAGTGATCCCTGAATCGCGGAAGCGGTCATATACCCAGCATTTCACTCGGGTAGAAATCTTAGAAACAAGTTTTAGCCGGTAAGCTTCAAGTTTTGGAAATTTTATTAAACAGCCTCCCTCCGTGTTCTATTCACCACAGTGGCTGCTTCTGGAAGGTCATCCGTCCACCTCGACACAACTCTGCGCCCGGCGTGCAGCCATCTGTGGCTTTTGACGATTGTCAGGGTGCCGGGCGGGCATTCGCGTATTCTAGTTTCAGCCTTGCACAGCGGCGGTGTGCTGCCTTGTACTCCTTTTCTCGGTCTGCAGTTCCTACCAGTTGGAGCCGAGCACGGTGACAGCTGCCGCTACAGACCCCTGGAAACTTCGGAATACGCTATAATCTCATGACTTTTGACCGCGATCTTCGTTGGTATAGGACCTATCGGATCTAAGGAACTGAGCTGTAACACGTTAGCATGGCAGTAAGTGCTTGAACTTTAATTTTGCTCGAAGCCTCCAGACGCTCTAGGTCACACACTTCCTCGGTCTCTTCAAACTCCCCTTTATCCGGATTATTCCAGGTGATCCAAGAGTCTTCAGGGGAGGTTGAAAGAGGTTGTTGAGTAGACGTCGCGGCTTCTTTATGAGAGATACGATGACTTTTGCAAGGGGACTAGTGTGCAAGAGATTCCTCGCCCACAGAGGACGGAAGAGAAAGCTGAGAGAATACTGTAGTTGATTGATTCCTAGTTACGGTGGTACAGCTGTCGAAAATATGGGCAAGTGTGGTTACGTGGGGAATCCGTAAATGAAGCACTAATAACTGGTCAGTTCTTCATCTTAATTCCATTGTCCTGCTGCCCTAGCACGAAAGGTAGCCGTTGGAATGTTAAAGCCTCAGGCAACCAAATAATTGCTAGGTTTAATTGTCGACAACAGGGGCTATATCACGTGATGAGACCGCCTCTCTCGGTGAACGTGACGGCCCATGGGCCGCTAGTTTCTGCTCACTTATGGGCTTAGCGAACCAATAAGATCAGTGGGAACTTGACTCGAAAAAAAAACCTCACGTGAGGAACACCAAGGTATTTGACCCTCTTCCTTAGGCCCTATTGGCGGCAATAATCCGGTCAGATTATAGCAATAATCTCATTTCAAATTAGTGCAGTAGAACCTCGCTATAAGAATGTGCTCAAGACCGCGAAAAATTAAGAATATTAAGAGGATATTTTTAGCGCATCACCCCCGCGGGACCAGGGAATTTAAGAATACCACTAAGGTTTTTAGTAGGGTATTTTTTATATCCAGTATTCTTATAGAGAGGTTCTACTGTATAGCCAAACGCGGAGCAAAATTAATAATCTAGATTATTATTTCAATAAGCTATTATCCAAAAATCTCAACGCTAGTCTACTGGGATTATTAAAAAAATATAACCCAAATTGAGACTTAAAATCAATGCTTTTACCCCTTTTTCTCACTATATTTTATACTCCCTACACCTCAATACTCTAACCACAAATCGTAATTGTGATGCACCCGATGTTATACTTGGCGCTAAGGCGCCTGCGCTGTCACGTGGACAGGCGCACAGTTCGTCCTTATTTTCTGCCAAGCGGAATCATCTCTCCTTTCCTTCTTTAGCTAATTCTTCTTGTAATACAAACGAGCTTTGCGCTGCACACTTTGCATTCGCCCCGTGACAGTAATAGATTTCTTTAATGATATTGATTTTACTGATTTACCTGTTCTTGTAATAGGAGTAATAAAGGGTCATACTTAGCCTACAGATGTGGTTAGTTATTAGAGCTAGGGCCAATTGTTATGTGAGAATGTTATAGGAGTACAAGAATAGCAGGGAAGCCCTGAATGGTAGGGAAGCTCCGAAGGCCTAGAGGGCCATAGGGCACAAAGTGACCTGGGAATTGATCTTGGTCACCTCCGAAGGGATTAGAAAATGGCAATATGACCTTGTATAAAGCCAGCAGCAAGTATAGCTACTACAGGGAGCTAGTAGCTAGGAATGAGGCATAAGTAATGGCTGCCGACCTTGTTGAAGGAAGACAAGCTTGAGTTTATCATCCACAAGTACCCAAGTACTACGGAACCTCTTTTCAGCCACTACGAATACAACCACTATTGTCTCTTCTTCCACTACTGCTGCTTCTCTGATATGCTGTGGTCCCTCCTGTTGCCCTCCAGCTACCTATAGCTGTTACAGATAGAGTGACAGAGCGATAGTTGTGGGATAGGTTTGATGATATAAGTTGCTAAGAATAGTGCACTCGTGCGATTTTTATTAGGGTAAGTATATAGGGTTGTATGTGCCAGCCAGTCACAGAAGAGATACTCAAAACACATAGAAAATACGTAAAACTCTTGCTAATACTTTATTTAGTATATCCTTATTAATATGTATACAGGCATCCCAAGTGCGTTTTGTGTGATGTCCAGCGCAATCACAACAAATACATTTCTATCAATTTAGTATAGTGTCGCTATACTGATTAGATAGACGAGTATGCGCGCTTATTGCATGCGGGCAGGGAGAAAAGTCCCTCTGGATTCTCCCTGCCTCGAGCCGGGCTGACTCGCTGCTGCTTTGCTTCTGGGATTGTAAGGTGGATTTACTCGGTGGTTCAGGAACTATGTCTTCCCAATACTTTGACCCATGATGAGAAACAAGTTCTCCAAGAGCTTTGCGGATGGTGAGCGAACTCGGTGTACGGAAAAAAATATTGCCGACTGGGAGAGGGTGAAGTTTGACGGGGCGCTAGGCGTTATTGGAGACAGGAGTGTGACTTCTGAGGGAGAGTTTAAGTAGGCTGTTGTAGTGCTTCCTCTGGGAGAGCAGGATCTGAAATCATATGGCTAGGAGTAGTTCTACTCATACTCATGTGGGCCTTGCTTTCTCTCTGGTAAACAAAATACTTAGTTTCGTCTTCATGTCATCTAGTAAGATTAAGTACATACCCTCAGGCGTCTTGCATGACATGGTGTGATAGGTGGTATTGCGCTTGAGAGATTCAATTCTGTAATAGAAGTGGTTACTATCGTGCCCCAGAGATTCTGCCTTTTAGAGGCAGTTCATTTGTAAAGGGTAATTGGGTCTGAGGTTAGATGTTTGTTGGGACCAAGACGGAGTGTTTAAAAAGTTATGCAGAGTAGCAGCAGTAGCAGCAGCAAGGGGCCACGCGACAATGATGTGGTTGTTGTGCATGGTATTCCTGTCGTGAAAAAGTGAGGGAACAAGATTGCTGCAATAAGTGAATAAAGAGTCACTAAGTGTGAGAAACGCCACAACTGTCTCACTCTTCTCTTGAACAGCCATTCATTCCGTCAGCCCAAGCAAAGTCCTCCGCCACAACGCCTCTTCCTCCAAAATTGAAGCCGACACATTCTTTTGCATTCGGAATCCATGACCCTCCCCCTCGAAAACGACAAGCTTCACATCTTTTCCGCCTTCCTTCAGAACCTTCTCCATCTCCTCTGCCTGGTCGAGAGGTACGACTTTGTCCTCACTTCCTTGCAATAACAAAAGTGGACTCTCGATCTTGTCCGCATGAAGGCAAGGACTCCTGTCCCGATAGATCCTTTCCCTCTCCTCCTGGGACGTATCTTCCGGAAACATCAAAGCGTAAAGGTAATGGGATTCGAACTTATGCGTGCCAGTCGCAAGAGACTTTATGTTTCCGATTCCATACAGGCTATTTCCTCCAGCCCATAACTTTGGAAAACCCACCAGCGACTGAAGCACGGTATACCCACCTGCACTTCCTCCAACTATGCCAGCTTTAGTCCCGTCAACAAGGCCACTTTCTGCGAGATAGACTACGCATGATGCGGAATCATCCACATCTTTGATGCCCCAAGAATAGTTGAGAGCGTCACGGTATTTGCGTCCGTATCCAGTGCTACCAACGTAATTGACGTGAACGTAGGCATATCCTCGAGAAGTCCAGTACTGTGTTTCCAGGGCTAATCCTGGAGCTACGTGGCCAGTTGGCCCGCCGTGAATTGACACTATGACTGGTGGCTTCGTTCCAGACACTGGAGTGTAAGATGGATTGTGAGGTGGAGTAAAAATTGCATGGGCCACGCCACCATTCTCCTTTCCTTGGGTTCGGGGAAATGTGACATGCTTCGCGATGGAATAAATTGAAGTTGGCAACGGGATCGAAGTAGAAGACTTCAGAAGCACCTTTTCGGAAGGTTTGGTGACATCCACGACGTAGAGTGCCGGTGGGGATACATATTCGCTGCCCAGGACGACAAATTTGGTATTTGAAATCTTTCGAATGGAGTTCATTGGAATGTCGACGAGACCCAGTGGCAGCTCAACGGCCTTTGATGTCTGGAGATCAACAAGTAACAGCGCATCCGTGGCAAGCTTTGTGGATGTTACCACAAGTTGAGTGGAGTTCAAGAATATATACGAGTTACTGCACCCCGGTCAGAAATTATCTTGTACAGGGGTAGGGTAGATGCATACTTTCCAAGTACCGAAAAGACTTCCTTCTGGGTGAGATCGGCTTCCTCCCATCCCGAAATAACAAGTGGTCGTACTTCAAATGAAGCAGAGTTCAAACGATAGAGCTGCGTAAAGCCTGTGCGATCGCTTGAAAAAAACAATGTACCGTCTTCGTGCCATTTGGGTTGGCCCACGCCTTCCACTCCAGCTTTGCCAGCAATATGTTTGGCATTTTCAATACTCCCATTCTTCCAGTCAGCAACGTAGAGATCGCTTCCGGTCCACGGCATATCCGGATGGTTCCATTGAATCCAGCATATTTTGGTCCCATCGGGATTGAACTTTGGCGCGCAGTAGAAATCCGCTCCTTGACACACAATTTTCACACTCCTGTCATCCACATTGATGAGCGCAACTCTGTTCTCCACAGTATCTCCAGAATGTTCCTCCTGAACGGCGAGGATAAGATTCGCATGAAGGGGATGAACATCGAAATCGGCATATCGAAACTTTTCGGATGCGTCCACGATTGGCCGAACATCATCGGCAGACTTCAAACGAAAGACGCCGCTGGTGTTAAAGTCCGAGAAAAGTAGACTGCCATCTGGGCTTGCGATACATGCTCCACCACCGTACTCATGCACTTTGCTTCGGGCGTTGTACATAGAAGGCAGAATATCAATCGACTCGGTGCCTCGTTGTTCCACGATGCAGCACCTTCCTTTCTCGGCTGGCCTTCCTTCGACGAGATATATTGCACCAGTTTTGGACTCCCCGTGTCAGCTCAATTAAATTCCTGATGCTGACGAGTTGACTTACATTCACGTGAACTTCATTGAAGGAAACGCTGCTTCCAGAGACCAGATCCACTGATATGGGGCTCTCCCAGGTGCCATACGGTGCAACTTGAGGTTGGGAGGTCATGTTGGCGAATGGAAGATGACTACAGGGTATTCGGACAATGTGGAGGTTGAATTGAGTGAGATTATGATGCCGTTATCGACGATGAAGTGGTTACATAACTTGGATTGATGAAAGATCCCGAACTTCGGAATACGGAGTTCGAAAAAGTTGCTCCGAAATTTTTTAGTGCCGCTTTTACGCATTGACCAACGGAATCGAAAAACGGATGCGAAAAATTGTCCTTGTAGTCCTCCTTCCTTTAGACAACTAAAGCAAAAGGAGCAATTCGTTACAGGGATGCTACCCTTTTTCTTCACTGAGTACCTGCGGTTCTTCATGGCCGTATGTCGAAGACGCGCCCAGAGGGCCGCAGTCGGGACGGAGAGCTTACACAAAGAAAGAATCCTCATACTCTTCCAAGATGGAAGAAAGTGAAAAGAAGAAAACCTTCGCTGGGTAATGGCTACTTAACTACATCCTGGACTTCAACTGCTCGACACCTCGAGAAGACTGCTGGATGAGCAAACAAAGTTTGTATTTCCACAGTCTGAAAACAATCGCAGTCTCGCAGAGCAGTTTTGAATGCTTGTTATCCACAAAAATTCCCTATCGCTCGTCCGACGCTGTTGATATTTTGGTAGTTTCCAATAACGCTATACTCAGTTCGTAGCCATTCAGTGGCCTCCTTTCGTACAATTCCACGCATGACCCGGGTAGTCATGCAAACAATTCCAGCAAAACTGTCTCCCACACAAGCCTAGATTTAAGTCAGCATTTCATTGCAAACAAAACGAAAATGAGCAGTGCTCACAACTCATATGATTGCATCCACCATTTTTGTTTATGTACCTCTGACAACCCGGACATCTCTTTGCAATCTTCTTCACTACCTTCTCTGACTTCAACTCTTCTCTTTCCCTTCCGGCTGCAACCCGTTGATCATATTGTTCACATGTTTCATTTGTGTGCCAGGGTATGTTATGCCGTGCACAAGTAACGAATCCGCAAGCGCTGCAAACAATAACTGGTTGTTCGGAAGGGTCATCAGGATGTTCTTGGCCAAACGAGCATCCTGGCCCAAGGCACCATCTGAAATTCGGAAATTCTCGTTCTAGAGCCCGGCGAGTGCTGAGTGCATCATATCTGTTCACCATTAGGAAGAGAATCGAACCTGCCTTAGAGGAAGGGTTACTTGCCTCTCGAAAACTTCTTTCACAGCAAACTCAGCTACGTCTCTGTGGCACAGCCGCACATTGCAAATTGGGCATCTGATATCATCCCACATGTTCCCTTCAAATGCTGCAGTGATTGATCCAGATAGACAAGAACTGCAGCAGTCTGTTGGCTCATGCTCACACTCATCTGTGATCTGGCGTACTGGGAACTGCGAACGGTCTTTCTCCTCCAGGCACACTTGACACTCAAGTCTCAGCACAGGAATTTGACTTGCTGGACCTGGCTGAGATCTCGAATCCTGAGGGCCAAGGTGTGCCTGTGGCGGAGTTCGAGGTCTCCATATATTGAAAACATTTGGAAACGCGTGGGGCGGCTGCTCAACCGACTGCTGGGTTCTTGTGCGAAAGATTCCTCTTCTCAACTCTTGCATAGGAAGTGTTGGGATTGGAGATCGACGAGGCTCCACAACTGGCAATCCTCTCTGGATCCTCTCGCTGTTGACAACGAATTCGATGAACCGCATAACGACATGATATATGCCGACGAATATATAGAAGACGAGGAGACCGTTAAGAAAAGCAGCAAATAGAAGGAGGCCGAAGAACACAAAGGCTGCGAGAGCGACCAGCAAACAGGTAATTATGGCGAAAGGTATTCCAACCACAGTTACGCACATCCACTTCAGGACGACTCCTAGCGTATGCCACGAATGGATGAAGCTCGTCCATTGTGTAGTCGCCATGTCGACATTGATGTGTTAAAGTCGAAAAACATTGGGAAATTTGGGGTTGCACCATTATGAGGCTCTTCGCTAATCACTGCCGCCCTTTAGGCATGTGCACATGTATGGGCTGAGGCCTAAGTGGAATGGTCACAGTAAGCAGGGGGTAAAATTTTACTGGAAGTAGAGAGCCTTTCAAGTAAAAAAGATGCACAGCCTCATCTGTGAAACGTGACGCATAGATCGGCAGTAAGGAAAGAGTGGAGCCACGTACTGACAGGGCGTTGGTTCAGAGATGAGCTACATTCCAGTTAGTAAAATCAGGCAGACTTAAAGATTAGGAAAGCTGTTTTAACAAACAATGTTTCAGAGGTTGGTAAATTATCAAGGCAAAATGTTAAACTTTCTATCTTCTCGTTCAAAGGTTACAGGCTGAAATTGAAACCCGATTTCCCAGTTCGAGAGAATTGTGGCTTCTCTTCTACGCAAAAAAGACTTCCCATTAGCTCTTCAAGCGAGCCTTTCACGCAAGTGCAACCAGCTTCGTCTGAGGATTTGCCTTATCTAAGCCGCTCATCAATATCTGCAATATTAACCTGTATGCAAATCTATTTTTCCCCTCAATTTGAAGCGCAAGAATAATTTGAGGGAAAGAGCACTCCGGAATATAGTAAAGATCATCCGCCGAAGATGATGAACCCTTTAGGTTATCTCTGTCTTTAGATGACTCCCAGTGTTCAGTGGCCATGTTGTATACGCTGCATGCTGCACCTTTTCGATCTCGGCATGGCTTCCAGAGTTAGCCTAAGGATTGTTAGTTGCCTTGTCATCGAGGAAATCCGCTCTTTCCACGGAAATGGGGCCTTCAGTGCTGAGAAGCAGATTTTGCGGCAGCGGTCGCAAAATGAGGTTGAATTCATCTCCTAACGACTCGCAGGCATTCTGCAATAGTAAATGGGGTGGCAGTCGAGAGTCTCTTTTCTTAACAATGGAGAGTCAGAAGTTTGGTGACAATTCATCTGAGCGACTTAATATCGGAATTGTTTTATCAGAGAAAGGTGCCTCATATCTTGATTGGCTGCTCCTTACGTACGCACAGGGCTGACAAGCTTGACAGCTGGGCCAACTCCAATATTTGCGAATGTCAGTCTACCTTAAAGCTACCAGGGGGTGTGACCAGGTTGTCACGTCATGTGAGGGAATGCAAAATTTTGTGATCGGCTTGAGTGCACTTGACAGCCCAAAACGGGAAACGACCCCATCATAATGATTACTACTAGACCAAACAAGAAGAACCACATCTGAAATCGCCTCTATTAAAGAGACGGCATGCCTTCTGCCTAATTACTCTATTGGTATCCGAAGGGAACTCGTTTCAAGCTGTTTAACCGAAACCAAAGCACAATGTTATTAGAATGATGAAATAATAATACATGAGGTCCTAACTCCCTCAAACATTCGGCACACAAAGCGAAGTAAAAGACAATCTGAAAAAGTAGGCCTTCTCCGGACACAGTGAGACGGTTGAACTCTCAAACCCATTCGGCTTCATGCACCAAGCAAAGCCTTCTGACCCATTGTTCTTGAAGAAACTCAAGAAGTCATTCCAACCAGGGCACAGATAAATGCAACGCCACTCAAAGCAGCTCTTGTCCAGCTCTTCCCCGAGAGCTCTCTAAGCCTTCTAATTCCCTCTGCCCCATCATCAGTCTTTCCCTCACCCCTCAAAACGATCTGCTGCATCTCCGTGTTCTTCGGCACAATCTTAGTCTGCAGAAGCCAAACCGATCATTATCACCACTACGCCCACAAGGTACAGGTTCTTCCCACCAACAAAGATACCCGTGGATCGGTAAGCGTAATACGCTAGGTATCCCATCGTGCCTCCCGCGGCGAGAAAAACTGGCGGCATAGCATTGATCGCGCGGACGATGAGGCCATTGAACACTGACAGCTTAGCGAATGTTGAGATAGGAGCTGCGATCCGGGACGGCACGGCGGCGAAGGAAGCCAGGCCTGTGGAGCCGAATAGGAGACCCAGTGTTACTGTTGAGCAGAGTTGGACGATGCGAAGCCCTTGAGGCTCGGTGGTTGTCGAGGAAACAACGAATGTGAGGGTTGGTTATGGGGGATTCGTTTTGGTGGTGTAAGATATAATAGAATGCGAACATTATTTGATCCGAATTCAGTAAAACAATTGAAAGAGCACTTTGATATACTTTTGCCTGAAAGGCTGGACTCCAACTGGTCTAGCAGCTGATGTTCTCGTGTCACCGATGCTCCTTTGCCAAGTATGCACATAAATGCCACAAAGACTTTCCAGAATATAGCAAGGGCTTCGGAAAATTTTCTCAGAGAGCCACGCCCAGACTGGTCAGCGTCGATATGAGCATTCGTTCTTGGCTAAGAGACTCAGTGACTGCAGGTCAGTGGCACAAAGAAACCAACATCAAAGCCAACGTGAACCATATAATGTACCGTCGCTTGAAAAAGATGCTAATTGTTTACAGTTACGCGGTTTGAGCTGCCCTGAAGCTTGACCAGAGTAGTTGTTATATCGCGCCTACTTGGCGTTATCAATCACTGATATTCTAGGTATCTAGGAATATTGTCATGGGTACTGTAGGGGATTGAGCAGCGCTGCCATTGATCAATCTCAAATTTTAACTTGAGCCCGATGGTTTCAAACAATAGATCCGGTTGACCACTTGTACATGCAGCTGCGAGCTATTGCATGAGTTTATTCCACATCCTTATCCTGACGAACTCTAGAAGAACCAACCCACCAATTCCCGAAAACTCTGATTTAACTTTTAGACTTTGACTCCATGGTCTATTCCTACCAAGCACTCCCTGTTATTTTGCCCTAGTATATTTTGGCCAAAGCCCTAAGTCAAGAAAGGAATGGTCCTGCGTCGGCTAAGCCCCACGCCGGTTGGCCCGCAGTTCTAGATATATTGTTTTTTGTAATCGATCAAATCCACTTGAATATGCTTGGGCTAGAGCATTCAGAGACAAAAAAACACGCCCCAAAAAAGAAGAATTAATCTAGAAATGAGAGGTGATTCGTCACGAGATGACTGGCCTTCATACGGCAAATGCGCGAGTTGTGATCCTATACGCCAAGCACCGTTATATTCGGACTTCCCATTCTGGTGTCCCAGAACGTGTGACTTTGTCTATTAGCTAGCAGGAATTAATGCGTCAACCATCTCCCTTAGAACCTTAAAGAAAACAGGTTTCATCAAGAACTGGCCAATGCCTACACTGAACGTTTCCTGTCTCACGCTGGCCCGGTAATGGCAGCGATAGAGACGTGGCTCTTCTTCGACTCTTACTGTAACAGTCGATTTGGCAGCAAGGAAGTATGACTCGCCCATGAGCACAAGATGGAAAGGTCTTGTTGTGCCTTGGTTGTACAACTATTAAGCCATTCTCTGAGGTGCGGGCGTATGCGGAAATGCCCCAGTGACGAAGAATCTCCTGTTAATAGTACCAGCGCGGATTGGGATCCTATATTCTTCAAATTCTGCACTACCTTCCGGTCTCGTCGTCCATCGAGATTACCACAGCATGCCGCCTTGTACCATCAATCATGTATTAGCTTGTCCTCTGAATACGCTCTGCCAGTGTAAGAGACTTTGCAGATATCCCCACATAATTTTCGCCAGTATGCATTCTCTCACGTAGCACCACCGACGTACACCTCGCTGGTATTCCTTTCAAGACCTGCTAGCTCCATTAGATCTTCGCAGGACATATAGCGTTTATCCCTAAAGCCCGGGCCCATTAATTTCCCCACTGCTCCTACCGAATCCACGTAAGAGCAACAACATTTGATTGGCAAGAATTGTGGAAAGGCAAAATTGGTCCGTGGCGCGTTCAGATGTACGAACCAAACCGTTGGATTTGCCACAGCCAAATCTCCACCTCAGGTGCTGTGCTCCTCAATAACCCAGAACGGAAGACCGTCATGCTTCCCCCGGGCCCCAACCAAGAGCAGATATATCAAAAATTTTTTTTGGCGAACTAATGTTGTGGATTGCGACCAATTCAAGGTTGGGAGTGTATAGTCTGGAAGCAGTCGCGCCTCAGCATGGTCATTGATAACGGAGAGCTTTGAAGGCTTGTATTGTCCGCTAAGTGCCCTGAGGCTGAGGCAGAGTAACCAACGATGCGAACTACACAATTGACTGACCAGAAAAAATTGCTCTTCCGCAAAGAGAATCCATATGAATTCCTTACACAGAACATACATATGGAGACTTGAGGCGTGATCGGCTAAACGGCTAAATTTTCGCGAAACCTAAATCAAAAGAATCCAAACTTTCCCATTAAGTTCATACTTATCCTAAGACGCCGCACACGATGGTCTAATTCACACGATGGCTGACCCTGATGCCATCACGACTGCGAAGTCCTTCCTCCCACTCGATGCCCTCTTCGAAAACCCAGTGTTTGCTGGCGGCGTTGGACTCGCTGGTCTAGGTTTTCTTGGAGCCTTTGCGCGACGGTCTCTCATACAAGGAGCTGGTTTAGTCAAGAAGAGACTGCTCGTTGATTTAGAAATCAGCAAGCAAGATCCATCTTACCCATGGATTCTCAATTGGCTGGCTCGACCTCGACCTCAGCCTCCTAGCATAATCACTAAGAGCCTCACCCGGATTCACCACCTTTCAATTAGAACGACCGAATCAAAACCTCAAAATGGCCCGGCGCATACGAAATTTTCCCTGGAACCAGGCTTTGGGAGGCATATCATACGGCATAAGAATGCATACATATCAGTCAATCGCGAAAAGCAGAGCTCTGCGAGCCTCGCCGGTGGTGAACCGCACGAAACCGTGACCCTTACGACCCTCTATGCACACCGACACATCTTCGAAGACATATTTGGCGAGGCACATAGGCTGGCGCAGATGGCACAGGAGGGGAAAACGGTCATGTACAAGGGAGGCATGAATTGGACACAATTTGGAGAACCGCGGCGTAAGCGACCATTACAATCGGTGATATTAGATGAAGGAATCAAAGAACGAATAGTGGATGACGTAAAGGATTTCCTGCAAAGTCGGCAGTGGTATGTTGATCGCGGCATTCCATACAGGAGAGGGTACCTACTTTATGGCCTTCCAGGAAGTGGGAAAAGCTCGTTCATACAAGCATTGGCTGGAGAGTTGGATTTTGGGATAGCGCTAGTCAATTTGAGTGAGAGGGGTATCACGGACGATAGGCTTGCAGCTCTCCTCACGAGTCTTCCACCCCGGACCCTCATCCTCCTAGAAGATGCCGATGCAGCGTTTTCGAATCGGAGACAGGTCGAGTCGGATGGCTACAGTGGAAGTACGGTCACATTCTCGGGGTTGTTGAATGCGCTGGATGGTGTTGCTGCGGGGGAGGAACGGATAGCTTTCCTCACGACGAACCACATTGAACGACTCGATCCTGCCTTGATTCGACCTGGAAGAGTGGACATGACTGTTAGGATTGGAGAGGCAACACGATACCAGGCTGCAGAGATGTGGGACAGATTTTACGGGAATATTGATGAGGATGCAAAAGGTAGAGAACGATTCCTCCAGCGCTTGGAGGAGCTTGGCCTCGTTGCGACAGGCGAGAAGCAAGCCGCATTGAAAACGACCACGGCTGCTATCCAAGGACTTTTCCAGTTCAACAAAGACAACATGGATGGTGCAATTGAGATGGCTGAAGGATTGATTCCGAAAAGATACGAGCCTGAGGCACATGAACCTGGCGTGGGAATCAAAATGTCTCGATAGGTTGTATGATCACGAAGCCCAAACCACATTGTAACATGTGGATTCGGATTCGTTGTAGATATGTATGATATGGGAAGTTGACCATATTGAGGTCAATCACAAGATACCAGTGTACCAATATCTCCACTTTGATCATTTCAATGATCACAAATGTGCGATGTTAGGTTCCGTGATTCTTTTATGTTTGTACAGTCCCAATTTCATCCTTCTTTTACGATCGTTTACAGATAACCAGACAAACTTAATACCCGCGTATATCCTTGTACAACTCTCGCACCTGCTCAATCCTCTGGCCCAAACTAGCCATTCTTATTTCCTGTCTAATGATACCATCCGCTGGGGTCTGCATGATGAGTACGCTAATCAATACCCTCATTAATTACATTCGACGGGTCGATGCATATTTCTCGTCGCTTGTTGCGTAGAAGTACACAATGCGGTCATTTGAATGAAGTCTGAGACATCCTCAAGCATACTAAGCTGCTTAATACTGTTGGCAGTCACAGAGTTAACCGGATCCTCCGCCTTTGCAGATTCAGACTGCCCTTGAATGGGATCATGCTTGTGACTAGGGCGGGTTTGTAGCCGTTGTCCTGCGGTTCATCGGCCGGAAGTCCATCATCCTTTATCTTACTCTCATTGTCAGCAGAAGACATATTGACTCTGTCGAAGAGAAGTTGTCTGTTTTTGTTGGTGATTTAGACTTGCTGCGTGTCTGTGATGGCTCCAACAAAGAACATCATACTCTTATACTCTTCTGTGAGGTCCAAGAAAAGCAATGAGTGTCATTTTACGCAAAGGCCAGTCCACTAAAGTGGTATGAGCATTACCTCCCACAAATAGTCGGCACACAAGGGTTGCCATGAGAGGATACCAGTGTATACATAGCTTTCTGCTTTTCAATGACGTGCAATGCCAAGGCCACACGGCCTCAGCATTTCATGACTAATTTTATTCAGTACGAACTTCATTCTCATTTCCCTCGTAACGCAGTTTGTTACACAGATACTCTACTCTCCTCCTTCACTTCGGCGTCATCGATGCTTCTCTACTGAACTCTCATGCTTATTCTGTCCTCTGCCCCAGGCAATCCTCCCTCATCACCGGGCTCACGATACTCACTGCTGGGCTTCGCATGGCGAGTACGCTCATTGATCACGTTCGATCGGTCGATAGCATCGCTGCCGTCTCATGCTGTACGAAAGTCGGCTATTTAATCTTCTCCTGCACCGAACGCTCTCAAATTTACCAAGCTGCTCATCACTATCAGCTGCCGCGGCATCAATTGGATCCTCAATATCTGCCCCATCAGATTGCACTGGAAGTGGAGCCTGCTTTTGGCCCGGGCGAGACACGTAGTCTTTGTCTGGGCGTCCCCTGCTGGAACGCCGTCAGTCACGCGGTCGTTTTGGTTCTCGTATTGGTCATCAGCAGAAGACATGTCGATTTGTTGAAGGGGGGTTCTTGTGTTATGATGATGATTGATAAGGGAATTGAGAATCCACGACTTCTTGACAAGGAAAACGATCTTACTTGTACTTCCTCTGCTTTCGAGGTCCGAAGGATTGGCTCTCACGATGCTCTCATCTTGCTCTCCATCTCACTCAGGCTGGAGATAATTAATGCCATGACACGGAGTCTAGATTTAGTTTACTCGAGCAGCTCTTGAAGATATCCTGCACAGCTGCCACCTTTTCAGTGAAATTTATGTTATCTATAGCGGAAAGAGAGTTTGAGGCGGGAAGTCAATGACGGTTACTTCAGCCTCGCCAAACGCCAGAAACACGAACCGATTTTAATGTCAGTTTAGCTTCAGAAACGATCTATAACCCCCCGTCTAGTTGATCTGCGATAATATCGATTACCATTCGTATTCGTTTTTTCCCTTTGATTTCACCGTCCGTGACAAGACGATAGAAGAGCTTGCGGCAGAGCTTACCGTACTCCCTAATTAAGCGAACCCTACCCCCACAACCTTGATTTCGCTACCTCCTATTCTCACCTAACATGTCCCAGACTCATCAAAAATGGATGATTCTATTCTCTCTTCTCTTGTGGGAAACCACAAGCCAAAGGAGAACTAGGGAACGCCTGTGCGATCAAAGGTTCGAGGTCTGAAAGCAGCGGGCCATTCATATAATTCAATAGTACAGTTGACAAGTCTCAAACGCTCTACTATTCAAGGCATTGTCAAGGCTCCTACCTCTTGCAAGACTCGAAAAGGAAGCAATACTAGAAGAACCTTCTTACACAAGCTTATATCAATTGCACTATCCGCCAGATCTCTTCGTCCTGGGAGAACCGCTACGCATCATATGCCTACATTAGAGCAAAGCCTAACTTGCCTTGTTCCACGACTACTCTCCGCAAAACCCTTAAAGGATTTGGCTGCAAAAGATGCGTGGCATGCCGCCAGCCTTTTATTTCGAAGAAACAAGCTAAGGCACGTCTGGATTTCACTTAAAAGTATTAGTAATAGGGAATAAAGGACTACAAGTGTGTATTGTAAAGTAATAAGGCAGCCTTTAAGACTGGGAAGCGGGGAAGGATTTGGGTTACACAGAGACTAAAGGAGAAGAACTATTAGGACTGTATTTAGTCTGTTTATAGGAGTGGGCGCGTAAGTGTGATAGTTTAGAGAGCTCTAGGCTAAGATTATAAGTCTCCTCTAGTCTTTTTGACACGCATAGAAGGAAAGTGTGACATTTGTAGTACTGCATATCTTGAGCACGTACTATAAGAAGTAGTCTTCCTATACTATAATTCATTAAAAGGACAAAAGAAGAGAGATTTTATATTTATAGAGGATAGCATGAAAGTCTATAAGAGGAAGGCCCAGCTGCCTAAGCTTGAGAAAGGAATCAAGTGGTTTAACTAACTACCTTCCTCGTTTGACCTTAACCTAATCAAGAAAGTCTAGTGCAAGATAAAGCACGAAATCACTAAGCTAGTAAACCTACTAATGAGTATTAAAGAGATGAAAAAAGTATTACAAGAGTTGTGGGACTAGGTTGACCTAGTTAAGTAGAGATATCTTACCAAGAGACTCACATGCAAAGTTAAGGACATTATTACTGCAAAAGGAATGGCAACTGTACCTTAGATAATACGCAAGTTAAAGAGCTGCGAATAGAATTAAACAGCGTGTGAATAGCTTTAAAAATAGTTGTGTTATTGTTGATTTTATTACGGGGTATAGTAAGCTGTGCCGCAATCTCTGATATTACGACTCACGACTATCTTTTCCCGTAGTTCATGATGGCACCCTGGATGCAACTCTTCATCTGAGATCAGTCTTAATGTCTATCTCTGTGCAGTCATATACGTCGACTTATCCTCCTTTCCCAATAGCTTGTCCCGTCATCTGGTGGTGGCAGAATCAATAAAGCAATTAGTGTGACTGAATTCATCATGATGTCTCTTCAATTCCAGGCATAAGAGCCCATCCTGTTTCAAATTGTACAAAATTTCCAAAATTAAATGCTTCAATTAATAATTGCAGTCTCACTAAGGCGGCACCATCGGGTCTGGATCTTCCGAAGACTGGTTAGTACTCGTCGCATCGTCTTCCGTAGGCCCACTATACACTTGAATCTTCTTCTTCCTCCAAAGCCGTATATCACCGAACATCTTCCACCGCGAAAGCTTTCCGCCGGCATTGTTGACATCCTTTACATCCATCTCTGGCTTCAGAACACAATCCACCAAGCGAAGACTGACAATTCGATGACCTCGCTCCCCAGCTAGCGTCTCATACGACAGAGCCACCTTCCCGCTATAGCGCCCATCCCCAAACTTGATCGTTCCTCTTTCGATGCCATTTCGGTAAAGCATATTACAGAATGAGTGCATCTGCTTGTGTTTCACCAGAACATTGACCTCAACACCCCTCTCATCCAATTCTCGAAATGATTCGGCCGTATCTCGTGGTGCGGGAAATAGGGAGAGTAGATGGTGATGCTCAGTTTCGACGTCGATTTTCTCAAGCAACGGAAACTTTTCAAACAACTTGGCGAGATCCGGGAGAGTGTTGTGCTCAAGGCGTTCCTCCACCTCAACTTTTGGTTCGTGGACTCGTATCTTCATCCCGATTTTCTCGAGGCACCAATGAAGAGTCCAATGCCTCGCTCTCATCACCTGCCACCATCCTTGCGGTACCCATTGCATCCCAAAACCTTTCATCTCAAACTTCCTAACCCTTAACTCCGCGATTTTGAATCGCTCCCCAAGCCAAGGATGTTGCTGCAGCACGCTCGTGTTCACCGTGACCCCACCAAGCACGGGGAGCAAGGGATCCAGCTTCAGCAGCACGTTTACGGTCCTAATCGAATTCGCAATCCATGGTCGACGTGCCAGCATATCGAAAATCGCTGCAGTTGACGTAAGACCCATCATGAAGTCACCGGTGAGTTTCAAGTGGTGGATGCGGGAACATATGAGTGAGCTGAACTCTGCATGGATTTGATGACAGCTGTAGATTAGATTCGAAGGGAGTCGAAGGTTTGGGTACCTGATCTTTTTCGTGCTGATTTGCAGATCGAATTTGTGGGGGCGCGAGAAGGTTGGTGTTTGCCATCGTGAGAGGCCTGATAGTGGTGGGGAAGTGTCGATGATTGCGTTTTCGATGAGAAGGTCGTAGATAATGTTGCGAAGCTCGAGGGGCAGGAGAAGGAATGATGATGTTGGTGGATTCAGAACTAGCTCCTCCATTTCGTCGGATTGACTTCCAAAGGCAGAGATGCCGGCGAGAGATCTTTCGATTTTCTGTGTGGTATAGCTGTCCTTCGATCCCTGAACTGCACTTCACGAGATTATGGGATTAGGTGGCAGTTAAAATTTGCCTTGCGGCTAGGCAGAGAATCAAAATCCCAAGGCGCGAAGCTCTTTACTGAAGGCGCCCAGAAAACTTACGTATATCCAAAAGCATCCGGGACTAGAAGCCCAAAGCTTCACCAGAGATGCTACTGGGAGAAAGAGGATGACTCCGACGAAGCTTGGATGACGGTGAGGGCTGGCGAGGCTGTACCTGTGTTCGTTTTTCAGACGCTGCGACGGAACGATTCCTGCGTAATCGCTCAATACATGGACATGGAGTCGGATTATCAAGGAGAGACCTAGCAAAGAGATTAAAAATGGTAATATTGGGAGGGTTTTAACTGGAAGTGAAGTTGATTTGTTATTACGAGCGAGGCTGGAGGTTGCCTATTGAGCGGTGCTGAGTCAACCTTGAGTTTCGAAGGTATGCAAGCCCATCATGCAAGTGCAGGGGTGTTTTGGACTGCGAGGCTGTGATGGAGTCCCAGATAAGCGCACCCGCACCGCAAAGTGTATCGTTGAGGAGCACACGTTGGGCAGATTGCATCAGCCGCACGGGAGAACCGGAGGACGATGCATCAGCTATGGTTGTCTTCTTCCACGGCCATAGAGATTCAACGACGGTAAAATGGGCTAAATGGCCCAAAGACACAAGCATGTGATGGTACCTTGGTTCCTCATTAATATTGCCGGATGGGACAGTGGACTTAATAATGCGTACCGTATTAATTGCTTTATAAAACTGGTTCATTTTATAAGCAATTCTCTTATACCAGCAACGGTTCCAACTGGCTGAAGTGGAAGATATGGAGTTATAAGCAACATAATAAATTGAAACCCCAGGAAATTCCCCTTCTCTTTTACTTTTAAACTCCCTACTGAAGCCTATCGTCCGTAAGATCAAATTCTAGCGACTTGAAAGTTTTAGATAGAGCGAGCTGTGCATTGTAATTATAGGGAGTTGTACACTGTAATTATAGGGAGTTATGCGCTGTAAATACGCTAACGCTCGAAGACTTGGCGGTCATTGCCTTGAAAATTTCACGAGTGATAGCCTGGAACTCACATTTTTAGCAAAATCAAGGTATAAGTAACGAATTTTGCTATAAACAACGGTTCTAATTGGTCAAAAAGCAGGATTTAAAGTTATAAGCTCGGTGCCTATAAAGCAATTAGTGCGGTAGTTTGGCGCATACTGACATTCTCCAGAGCCTTTATCAACCTCCGTCGTTTCTTCGGACTCCCTTCCCGCTCTTCGATCAAGCGTTCATTGGTTTTCAGCCACGTCACGTCCCCTTCCCTTTGTCATCATTGTCGTCCGCCTCTTTCTCGGGTAAATCATCTTGTTCATCTTCACCATCATCGTTCCCCTCTTCCATGATGACAAGATCATCTGCTTCTCTGTCTTCTTCATCGTTTTTACGGCAAATGACTCCATAACACCCAAAATAATTTTTATGACCCGCATAACACCCTGAATATCTACACTACTTTAACCCCTTATATCTACCTTCATTACCTGCCAATTACATGCCCTTTCTCCTCATCCAATTTTTTGTTATGGTGACGCCTGTACAACTTCTTGTGTTATGACCTGTCCGCTTACAGTTCTCACACTATCTAGGCTAATGATTCTTAAGTACTTTTCCTGAATCTCTTAGTCTTTAGTCGTCCACAAAGCTTGCCAAGCTTAGAATGGAGTATATCAGAGCCTAAAGGCAAGTCTTCAATAGAAATTGGCTTTATAGGAGTATAACAAATCCTGCGGTAAGACCAAATAGTATATGCCCAGTGAAAATAAGTATATGGATCCTCTGCTTCAAATATGTAAGCCACGATTGCATAATCACATAGTCGTAAATATTCATAGAAGTTATAACAAGTATAAGTCCTTTGTAGAAGGATTATAGTAAATTTAGAACCGGAATCGGGAACCTGTACTTATACCCCATCTCCATAGTTAGAAACTGATCACTGATAGTAAGCATGATATTAATGGTAAAGTTATATATCCTACAGCTTCAAAATTAATATGCGGAGAGCTAGGGCAGTGACAGAGCGGTGTAGATATTCAGGGTGTTATGCGAGTCATTTGCCGTCGTTTTTAATTTCCTTCCTTGACCAGAGCCCGCTCTGCTACCCATCGACTTCCACCTCTTGCTTGACAAGATGATTCTGTGCATCTTCAACCCCCATATATTCAACTACTTCTTCCTTGGGCTCGCATGCTGGGGGTATTTAGCTGAGGGTCTTTGGCAGAAGGATTTCACGAGTTCCAACTTACAGACGAAGCGCAGCCGGAACCAGTCATCGTACAAGGTGCTGTGATGGGGTACTGTAGTAGTTGCTCTATAGGATACGTTCTCATAAGTAGTATTCTTACTTTTATTGAATTCAGACTGTTGCTTATACAAGGCATAAGTCCTCATACGCAGGTATTATTTCAGTGAGTCCCTACGACCTTAAAAGTTATCAGGAACTGTATTAGTTGCTCTATAAGACTATATCACTACCGTATTAATTGCATAACAAGACACTATCTTGCCGTTCAACTCTTAGTACTTTAGTGATTTGGGATCAGATCTTATTAGAGGAATAGAGTACTGTGAGAGTCATTGTACCATTTATTATAAAGACTTGAATTCGACCTTTCAATCGAGTCTTACATGTATTTCGAGGGTCTCTTTGAAAATAAATTCGTTATAAATACTTAGTTAACCCCTTCTAGGCTTAGTTTTCAAGTGAATTAAATTATAAACGAGTACTAAAACGTGAATATTCTACCACACAGGAGGAATGAATTTTAGGCACGCTATTGGTTTGCCTCCGGTGGACCTTGGACACCATCGAGTGTTGCCACATGTCCTTTAATACAGTAGACCCAAGGCAAGAGGTAGATCCTCTATGGACGTCCAGAATTGCATCAAAGATTCAGTACATTACCCTGTTCGGAGTAAACGTCATGCTGTAACGGATGTGTCAAGCTGTTATCTATTCAAATTATGCACGGCCGATCTTTGCAGCGTGGAATTGGTCAATTTATACGACTATAAAGTCCTCTGTATCACTCCTTGGTAGCCCTAGATCTGGGGTATTAGGGGCAGGAAATGAAAGTTGAGGAAGCTCTGGGAATCAAAAGCACTAATGTCAACGAAATTAGGGCTACCAGGGGTGAAATGAGCTCGTCAAACTCCCTTGTACCCACCCATACAAATACCCTTCCCCCCATAACACTAGACCTAGGACAGACTTCTGGGCAGCACGAGTATTAACTCCCGGATTTCGGCGTGTGGGGAAGGAGATACAGGGATGAATCGTAGGAGAGGCTAACCTTCGGGAAACGTGGAGAAGCTACCTGGGTAGGATTTGAATCAGGGGAGTGCTAGATTCAGGTACGGTTGCGGCGGCTCGCCTAATCGGCGTACTGCACGCAGAATCTACCCCCCTAATTCCTTCCATATAACTCATCTGTTATTGGAACTTGGACTTGGAAGAGGTTAGGTAATCTTCGGGAAACGCGGGGAAGCTATTACGGAATGTGGGGGCTAGTGCTCCGATGCCTAGTTGGCAGGTTGTTTATGGCAAACACCCGTGATCTCGGTTGCTTCCATTTCGCGTCTGGTTTCCTCCTCGGCACTCCAAATCTATAGAACTCTGTCTTAGTGGACATTCGATAGGTGAGGGGATGGTGATTCTACGCTGTCGGATAGTATGGAGGAGTGCTGTGAGCTGTGCGCATGCGGGGGTGGGGTGGAAATCGGAATGCGGGGAAGCTGCAGAACAACCTGGGGATCCTCGCAGCTTTTTGGTTGACAAGAGCCGGTGTTTTTCTGGGGTCTGTACTATGATGAAATATATTATATATATTAATATATATATCGAGCTTTTTCCTTTTCAAATTTCTACTTGGTAACTTCACTTCAGTTCCTTCTGTCGATTTCCCAGCTCGACCTCGAAGTCACTTTATCCGCGAAGAACTTGCTTGAGCTTTAGCTGCTTTCCATATTTTCAGAGCCAACATGCGTGTAACCGCAGCAGCAGCCCTGGTCCTCGCGGTGGCGGCGTCCGCAATGCCTGCCGTGTCGAACAATCACCAGTCGAACACACACACGTCGAACAACGGCGGGTCGAGCAGCGACACGTCCAACAGCAACTGCTCCAGCTCCCGGCAGTGCATGACAAACATGGTCACCAACATCCTGGATTCCATGGTGGCGCACAACCCAGACACCCTGCCGCTAGCAACGATCTATAGGGCCACCGAAAACTCCCACCCGGCAGCCCTCGGCATGATGACCTCGTGGCGTACCATCACCAAGGCCGGCCCGCCCAGCCTGCTGGCAATCGATACCACCAACGGCACGGCGTACTTCGCCCTAGATATCAACGAAGGCAACGACGATATCCAAAACGTCCTTCGGGGCCGAGTCAAGGTGGTTGGCCAGAATATCACCGAGCTGGAACTCTTCATCAACCGCTTCCGCGGCGACCACGGCTTCTCCTTCTCGTCCCAGGAACTTCCAACCAACTACAAGGACTTGATGAACCCCCCGGCTAATCGAACGAAGCCCAGCCGAGCAGATTTAGAGGCCATCAGCGCGGCCCTCTTCGCCAACTCCAGCAACCCGGCCAGCAACACCTCAGTCACTGTCGCCGACGACTGCCAGTTCACCGAAATAGGCTGGAGAGTCATCGATACCGGAACCTACGGAAACGCTTCCTCTACCCCTCTCGGTTGCAACTGGCCCTCCGATCACCCTACCGACCCCAACGCACGAATCAACCTGGTCATCGATGAGGAGATGGGCTTCGTTATCACCAGCGGCATTGTTCCCGGTAAGGTCTTCCCCTACGCGAATATCACCGAGTCCGCCTTCATCCCGGACGCCCTGAATACGGCCCAGGAAGCTCAGCAGGCTTGGATCGATCAGATGGTCGAACTGGGTACGGTTCCCATGCTGGAGCCTACTAGTGCTACTGGTGATACTCTCGAATTGCTCCAGTTCTATAACGATGAGCTCCAGGCTATGCAGATTAATGTCTACTTGAGCGGTCCGGGTATGACATCGCCTTGGTTGTCGTAGATAGGATGTTTGTTGGATGCGATGGGAGGAGATAGAGGGAGGCTATTTTTTCACTTTTTTTGATTCACTATTTAATTATATTAGCTAATAGTTATAAGAGCTGAGAATAAGGCTTTGCGGCCTTTGCTGAGAACTTGCTTGCTTTTTCTAGTGCTCGTGACCTGTCGAAAGTTATCCTATTGTTCAGGAAATGCTTATGTAATCAGTGAAGCTAGAAGGAAGAGCAGCGGTGTGAATAACTTTAACCATTGCAGCAATTGGCCAAAAAGGCACAATAAGGTTAGAGCCTTATTCGCTACTCTACTATATATAGGTGACCCCAACGCCGACACACACCGCAGCATACCGTACGCTAGCGCTGCCTCAATGTTCTCCTTCGCCATCGTGCATAATTTTTTGCAACTTTAAATCTCAAAGCTCAGAAGTTTTGAATGGCTTGATTTCGGTTGGGTACGTGAGCAAGTTACAGCTGCTACTCACTGTCAGCTGCCTTGGGCGGCACTGGCCATCATCACAGCAAGGCTGTATAAATTATTCTGCGATCCAATTCGCAGTAACTTGGGGTTTATTGCATCTTATCACATCTCTTTTCAACCCATCAACAGCGGTGGCCAGCCCTCTACTACGGCAAGATACTCTTCTCCGCCGCATTCTCTTCCTCAAAAACATACTTCTCTAAGTTCTGGGTCATGCGCGCACAGAGAGGATCCACGTACTTCATCCACAGATTCGCTACCCAATACTGAATCACAAACCAGACCGGCAGCCAGAAATACCATCGTAGTCGCCCGCCCAGCTTCAGATGAGGAGCTGCAACGTGCGTCCCGTCCTCTTGGATTATATCCGCTGGTACTGCTATACCGTATAGCATCCAGACAAGAATCGTACGCAAGAGAGTACCGTGTAAAAGGTAGACAGCAAAGGAGTTCTTACCAGCCCAGAGCAGGTGCTTATTAGAGAGAATAGCTTTGACGGGGTCCGAAAAGTGCATGCCAAGGGCAAGGAAGGTTAAACCGATGCCGGAATAGAAACGTGGTGTATCAGGGTGGTTGGGAGGGAATATCCATCCGGCCAATTTAAGCATAAAGTTAGACCACGGCATCCATTCGGGATTAGTCTCTGGATAAGATGCAAGGAGCAGGCCGATAAGGATCAGTATCGGGGCGAGCACGCGACCTGGCCATTTACGAGCTGCTAACCAGTCAATGTAAGGAGGGAACTGGGATAAGTCGCAGAGAAAAGCGCCGAAGAAAAATTGTATTCCATATTCAGCTGTATTTGAATTAGTATATCTAGCAAGTAAGGGGAGAGGAACGTACGGTCATTACTGATATAGTAATATACGAACAATGCCATCTCCACTATCATCCGATATCTAGGTTTCATATATGCGGTTGCGAACAGCATAATATAAACAAGAAAGGCTCCCTTTAGTAATGGGAGTAATGTCCACTGATTGGGCTCGTACACGTTCCTGTCAAGATCTCAGAGTCAGTATTGCCGAATAAGGTAGAATCTTGAAGTTGTGACTATGTCCCATGGGGCATCTACTCTCAAGACTTGTCTAGAGAGTTAAACGCTCTGGACCCCCGGAGTAGGAAATAGCTCCGAGAATTAGAATTAGAGATACTTACCATGAACGGACCCAAGTCGTAATCAAATTAAGAAGTAATTTCATAATCGCGGGTCCAATATGAAGACGATTTGGCGACGTATAATTGATCCACCATGACTCTACATGCTTGGCCACCTCAAACCCTCCGAGTTGGCAGATAAGCCAGATCGCCGTAGTAGCTATCGAGGCGGGTAAGACAAGTCTTGGTATTCTCCGGAAAGCACTTTTCGTAATACTCTTTAATGCTTTTTCTTGGTTCCCAGACGTGCATAGTTGGATCGGTTTCAAGGCACACACGTATCCCGTGACGAGAGAGAAGATCGGGACCCCAATTCGACCTTGTATGAGTATTCGGGCTATAGGGTATTGGAAAAATCGGGGGTGAGCTCCTTCGGCGGAGGTAGGTTTAAAGAGGTCGTCGTCGAAGGCGCGAGTGAGATGGGTCAATACGACGAGAAGGGATGCGATACCGCGGAGGCCCTACGAGTCATCTAGTTAGCTGAGTTTTGGATGTGTGGCTTTTGTATGTACGCTCGTTTAGGCGGAGACGTTGTAGACTCACATCTACCCATTTCACGTTCTCGTGTCGAGTGGCACTCATTGTGCCTTCACCAATCTGAAGGGAGAAGGGTTGTACTTGTACACATCCACGGCTATAGAAACACGTTCAATCGTGAGGCAATGAGATGCGATGACTTCGAAAAGAACGAAAGAATACATAAGGGGTTGCACGTTATTATGCCGCGGCATGCATTTCTAAGGGAAATGAGGGGCAGGGGCAATGGGGACCGTGCAGCCTCTGCTCTTGATCTCTTCCAAGTGTCTGAATATTGGAAAAGGATGGCAGTAAACAACGACTTATTATCAGTTCATGTAAGCTCAAGAAGGGGTAGGAATACAGAAAAGGTGAGATAATGTGGTGGGTGGACATCGATTGAAGTTGACAGGCGCGTCAGGGGGAATGCGCACCCTAGCGTGAATTCGGAGGTATGGCTACCTAATCGAGTGTTGGGGTTTCAGGGCCAAATGGACCGAGAGAACCTCGGTAACATGTTTTATTTCCAGTGTCTCAACACCGGAAAAAGTGACAGTAAACATCGAGTCTATTATCTGTTATCTGTCTACGCAGTGCTCAACAAAAAAGACCCGCTATGGCCACCTCTTAAGGAACAACGACCCGTTACCACCTTTCCCTGCCAATAGCAAACCACTGTATCCTAAACACCTGTCTTGGTCTGTGTAAAATCATCTCCCGTGACTCTGCTGATGAATGCTACTCATTGTCTCTAATGCCCAAAGTTCTCAAAAATATATCACATGCGTCTGTCTAAGCCGTCAAACCACTACCAGCCATTGCCATAAATCCATTAGAATCCAACAAGCTTTGACTAGCCACATAACTGAACCCTCCAAACGGATTGTCATTCCCAATGCCACTATTCACCGTCGCGCTCCAAGGAGACTTCTGGCTCGTAAGCACAGGACTGAGTGCCAAATCCGTGAAATCGGAACTGAAATTCTCCGCCAACTCGGGATCCGTGATCAAGGGTTGAATGGGAGCCTCCAGTTCTCTCTTCGCGAGAGCTTTCCAATCGATCTTGCGGAAGAAACGGTGTTTCTTGATTGTGACGAGATCTTTGGGCATGTTCGCGCCGAGACGTTTCGCAGGTTCCTTGCGAAGAAGACGCGTGAGGAGATCTTTTGCATCCGGACCGAGAAAATACGGCATAACCAGCTTCTGCTTAACAATCTTCTCCTGAATTTTCGCATGATTCTGGCCCTGGAATGGCGGGGAACCTGTCAAGAGATCGAATCCTAATGCGCCGAAAGACCACCAGTCCACAGCCATCCCGTATTTGTGTCCCTGAACCACCTCCGGAGCCATGTATTCGACCGTCCCAAGCATGCTGTTACATTTATCATTTTCATCAACGGCGACTTTCGAGAGCCCAAAATCGGTAAGCAGCAAATGGCCCTCGGCGTCGAGGAGGCAGTTCTCGGGTTTCAGGTCGCGGTAGATGACGCCAAGATTGCGATGCAGGTGTTCAAGCGCCAAAACCATCTCGGCCATGTAGAAGGACGCGACTTCTTCGGTGAACATGCGCTCCTGTGCCAAGTGTGTGAATAGCTCCCCTCCTTGTGCATATTCGAGAATCAGATATAACTTCTCGTGGTCCTGAAACGCATAAAATAGCTTGACGACGAAGGGATGACGGTTGACGCTCTCTAGGATGCTGCGCTCGGTCTTAGTTTGTTCGACGAGTCGTTTGTGGACTGTAAGGGAGGCTTTCTTGAATTGTTTCTGCGCGAAAAGTCGTCCTGTGGTCTGCTGCTTCACCAATAACACGGTACCAAATGTTCCCTTCCCGAGACATCGTAGAGGCTCGAAATCGGATGCCGTCATCTTGCGCGCGCGTGTATCCTGGACTAATCCTCCTTCGATGGCTCCATAGATGTGCTTTTCGCGCACACTTTCCGAAACGAATTCATTCTCGAGATGAACTTCGTAGCTGGTGACGTCGGAATGTTCGTCATCGCTGAATCCGTCGGAGGTGCCGGTGCTGCTTTGAGGGTGCGATCGAAGTTGGCTTCTGCTGCGCACAAATGAACTGGTTCGCGAGAGGTCGCTATTCTCCAAATTCAAGGTATCCAACTGTAGCTTTAACTTGCTAATTCCGCCAAGCCCAGGCGAAGATGTTGATCGCAGCATAGGGGAGCTGTTAGCAGAGACTACATCGTTGATCCTATGGTTCTTTCGCGATGGCGTGTGAGATCCATAGTCCGAGTCTTCGTCTCCTGATCCAGGGATAGGAGTGTGGAAGCCTCGGACAGTAGTCAAGGCAGGGACTGGACTCTTCATGGCTGATCAAAATTGATCGCGATCAGGGCGCGCGACGCTCCTCCGCCTTCTTTCGGATCTGTGATCGATAATTCCTGTGTAGCTTCTCGTGGTTCTTCGCGGTTCGCATCTGGATGGAAAAGGAAATAGTATGGCTGTTGTTTCTTTCGATATGCATTGGTCGGAAGTCTTGTTGATGTTGTTGTGGTGTGATAAAGAGAGTGTGAAAGGCAACCGGGAAATGGAAGTTTTGAATGTCCAAATTTAGCGTCAGCCTCAGCCTCAGAGCCAAAGCCACACCTAAAGTCAGGGTTCTTGTTACGAGGTTACTCGTTACTGTAATCTCACCTCCCTCCTTTAAAAGCCCCTGTTATGATCTTTTATTTCTTTGTCCCTTCAATAAAACCATCCTACCTGTCCATTGTTCCTCTCGTCTCGCGATCACAAATCATCATAGCCAGTAAGCTAGAGCGGATGCACCCGCCAGCCTACAGACGTCCTGCGAAAAGTCGTCTCCAATCACGTGATTAAATCTATATCACTCTACAGAGGCAGAAACCTCTGGTGTTCGTGTCTCTATAAAATGTTACGCTCCTTGATCCTGAATGAGAAACCCCTTGTGTATCACGTGACTGAACTTGCCCCTGCCCCCCTGAGTGACGCGGGATCTAGTGGGTTCGAAAGTTCTGGAGTCCATTTTCAACCCCTTGACATGGTTCCAAGTCGAGCGAACGATCGTGTGCAAGACCGCTGCTAGTGTAGCCAATGGCCTTCAAAGGCGGTGGTGTAGATGTGCCATCTGAGACTGTCGGGAGCAAAAGCTGGGAACATTTTTCCCATGTCAAAAATATTAATCACAACCTTCCTGGTTCTTTCTCTGCTCTATTTACTTCAAGCCGAGGCTATCACAACTTCATGGATCCACTCTCAATCACCGTGATCGTCATTCCGTTAGTTCAGGCATCAAACGCAGCTTAAAGGTATTATCTGCTTTAACAACCACCAAGGGAGATATTGAAGAAGCTTCTATCCGGCTTAGGCCCATGAGAGACGTCTTCAAGCAGACGCAAAGTTGTGTGCAGGATGAACCTCGCCTGTTATCTGCCCCACAAGTTGTCGCCATCGCTGGCTTCGTGAATGCGGCTGAGCCAAAGATGCGAAAAGGAAACCAAATTCTTGACCGCGTAGCTATTACCTCTAGCACCAATAGCAGTGTTGAGGCCAAGTTTTCAACGCTGGCTTGGCTCAGATATCGTTCGTCTCATGTCTCTTGGACAGTTCGAGTTCCTCACGCAATGAACTGCAAACATAACTTGCAGTTATCAGTTTGTAACCAGACTTTCTTTTTTCTGCCAACATCGTTGTATTTCAGCAGTTGCCCATACGGCGGTGACTTAATGGACTTGGCTGATCGACTCGTAGATCCCTTGCAGCTGCTTCATTTCGGGGATTAGATGGAATTTCCCAGCAGCTTAGTTTCCTTTACCTAGAAATCGCACACACTCTCGCTCCTCCAGTCACTGGGTTCGAAGCCGTTCGCCCCAACTGACTACTTTCAGTTCAACGCCACTGATCCAGCAACCTTTCAGATTGGGTTTTGGTGGATCAGAAATTGATGGCGTCAGGTTTGCCTCACCTATATGAAATCCATTTTAATCAACTCCCGGGGTTGGCTAACTTCAACCGAACAGGACTTTTCCACAATAGACAGTGGTCGTACTTGGAAGAATCGATCACATCATGGGAGCGGAATACGAAAATTCTCTACCTGAAGGCTCAACAAGGGATCCCATTTCCAGCACTGGAGCTCCGCGTTCAGTGATTTCAGCCACTACCTACCTACAATCCTGTTGTATGTTATTATGAGTGGACTGAGAGTGGATGGATACCTGAGCCAACCATGGAGAGCCTTCCCAGCTCTGCTACATCTGTACTGCGTAACATTCTGAAAGAAGGAAATAGTAGGTACCGATAGAGCAATATTTGGTCATGTTTGCATACTGATCAGTTGCCGGACGGAGCATTTTTTTCAGCGGAATAGCTGGTCTCATCTCGCATACCTAGTAACGATCCACTTACTCAACAATGCGAAAACTATGCCTTCAGGAGAATGTCTTTGTTGGTTGGAACTGCCCAATGTGACATAGCCTTTTTTCCCTTCCCTCTGTAGCATAAGAGAGCTCTTCCCTCCTTGTATTTCAGCTCCTTAGATATCAAGCTAGCTCTAAGAATGCCGCTATATTTCGCCCCCAAACAGTTCAACTGACAAGATATAATACACAGTTGCTAAGGAGCACTATACAAGTACAAGAGATACTAGCACTTATGAAGTGATAGTCAAGCTCCAAGATTAGTTCAAACAGACAGACAAAGCAAGAGAAGCTGAACTAGCTAAAGTATGAGATAGCCTTGCAGGGTCTAATAAGGTCAGTGATATTAATACATAGCTCCAAAGCAGGAAACAACCTACGACAAATGCCTTGAACTAGATCTACTGATTGTTTAAAGGACCTGACTAATCAAGACGTTCTTATAGCTCTATAATTAGTCTCGTCTACCTTTGCAGAGACAATCATTGTCAAACAGTGTGAAAGTACTATCTATGAGTTCAGGCAACTGCTTCGAATCTACCGAACATAGTACTGCAATGCCTTGTGGTCGAGGCAGAGGCTCTGCTTACCGAGCTGACACTCCCACCACGACTCCAACTCCAACTCCCTTGCCACAAGGCAAAGACAAAGATAGGAAGCCTGTAGAGACTTGTTTATGTGGCGCTAGCGCTACTAAGAGCACTCATTGTGACAACTCAACGAAATGGAGTCTCGCGCATTGAAGACCCTTCGAAGAAGTGCTGTATTGTACCAAATACTAAGCTAAGGAGGAAAGGAAAGGTTCTATGAGTACACGGCCTGATATATCTGAGGGGCACGCTAGTGCGCTTGGCCCTTCGCGCGTCAATACCTCAAGTCTAGTCCTTTCCTCTTTTTCTGACTTTCGCCCTAATTGCAAGAGCTTTTCGGACCTTTTCCGACGCGCCGCGGAGTACGCAGCAACGCGATTCCATATCCAGTCTCCAAAATGGATTTACTTAAAAGCTGACAGACTGATCTTGCCCCTTTGTAGCAGGAGATGAATCCCCGGCCTTGTGGATCTGCCGTACACGTGATCAGGTAATATTCGCCAGAACTGTAACACCGCCGGGGGAGTCCTTTCAATAAGGGAAAAGGAATAAATTATCTCTTAGAAGTAATAGCATTTAAGTTAATAGTATCAAAGATTTGGTACTGACTATTCTATTCTAAGATATTATAATTAGCAATAGATTAAGTTTTAGTAAAAAGATTAATATAAAAATGAAAGGCGTCTAATAAAGATTGTAGTAAAAACATTGAAGTATTAGTTAGATATAAGTAATAAAATCCGGCGGCTGATATAAGATTTGTGAAAAGTGAGTTAATAAAATAATTGATATTTACTCGAGAATATTAGAGGGATTGCCTAGATATAAATATCTAGCTTAAATATATACAAAAATAGTATCTTCTAAAGCTCAGATACTTACACAGTCATCTGATATTAAGGGGGAAGTATATCCCCGCTTTTTAGCTATTTTTCGTCAGACTATGCCAATCTAAGTCCATTTCAACACCCAGTCGCTGCTCCAAGCTCCCGCCCAAGTAGCATTACTAAGTCCCTTGATATCCAGCACCTTGCTCGTATCGTTGTACATCCATCCACTTGAGATACTTGCTCCATTAAGTGTTATACTGCTGACGGAAGACTGGACACCCATGACCGTGACGTTTGCCAATGGGTTCGTGTCCTGGTACGTTCCCCGGGTTGATGCGTAGAGTGCGGAGTTTGAGAGTGAGAACTGTGTAAGTTAGAAAGATCCAATAATCAACTCAAAGAAGGGAAAATTACCTCGACCCAAAGGGTAGCATTAGGCGCCAAACTCTCTCCATCATCAAGATACAAATGTCCCTTGGCACTTCCCTCCATGCTAATAGCAGCGATGATACCCCAAGGATTGCTTCGGCATTCCTTGGTCGTCATTCCGGGCTCCTGAGTAGGGAGCACACTTCCACCTCGCACATAAACGGGAATGTGACCAAGCGGGGCGTCAATGGTGATGTTTTGACCAGGAGAAACAGTGACAGCGGATTGGCTGTACCAATCATACCAAACCTCTCCAGAAGCAACACCGGGGAAAACACCGCCGACAGACGTAGCGCCTTGTACCAAGACGGGAGTGACCATGAGGGAATCACCGAGCAGGAATTGTCGGTCTGCGGTGGCGAGTGTGGGATCGTTGGGGAATTCCCATGCAAGTGCTCGCATCACGGTAGATCCAGTCTTGTGGGCGAGGTAGAAAGTGGTGTAGATGTAAGGAAGCAAAGTGTATCGGATGTTCATGGCGACCTTGGTAGCCTCTGCCACTGACGCCCAGCGGTATGGTTCTTGGGGAATGGCAGAGAGTACGTTGTGGTTTCGGTAAAATGGGAAGAAAGCAGAGAGCTGCATCCATCGGTTGCAAAGTTCTTCGTCGGTATTGCCGTTGAAACCACAGGTATCGACTCCAAACATGGGGATTCCAAAGAGGGAGAAGGAGAGTGCTTGAGGGATGGAAAAGAACATGTATGCCCAAAGCGAGGCGTTGTCTCCTCCCCAGTGGCCTGCCCATTTTCCGGATCCAGCGAAAGTCGAGCGGCCGATGATGAAGGGTCGCTTGGACGGGAAAACACCGAGGAGTGCATGGTAAGTTGCGTTTAAAATTTGGTGGCCGAAGAGATTGTGATAATCGTATTCAACGGTCCCACCATGATGAGTAGCATTTGGACTGACGGCGTGAACGTCAAGAGCTCCTTGGACGTTATTCAAAACGTATGGTGGATATTCAAGAGATCGCACATTTTGCGTAGGTGTGGTACGAATGTAAGACGTGGAAGTTGTCGTCGCTGGAGCAGGTCCAGCAGCGGCTGAGGCGGAAGAAGCTTGAGCGACAGACGCTGACGAAGCAGAAGCATATTCGGTAGAGTTTGTAATGTTGAAACCTTCAGGGTAGCTATAGATCACGGCTCCAGGCTCACCCGGAAGACTAAATCCTGGATGGACGGGATTCATAGTGAGGTTGTTGCTCCCACATGAGCCGACGCAGAAAGAAGATACTTCGCTCATGTCGATCCAGATCCCATCAAATGAAATGTTTTGGTGCCACATCTCCATTTCATTTCTCCACCAGTCAAAAGCACCAGTTCCATTTAAAACAGCCCCAATCCAATCGGGAAAGACCGTATATCCCGGCCAAACCTCGCCGATGTACAAACTACCGTCAGGATTCAGCATGAAACTATCCGTAGCATAACCACGGTTGAAGATTGGGTATGCATCACTGGCATTCTCGGGGTTTGGTACGTAAATAGCCGAATCCACAATAGGGATGTAGTGCTGGCCATTGGCGTGTAGTTGTGAGAGGAACTTCGCCCCTTCTGCATAACCGAATCGGCCTTGGTCATTGTCGAAGTCCCTGTACTGGTTCATATAGTCGATGTCGGTCCTTTGTTTAATGTTAGCAAAATTCTCTTTGAGATTCGAGCTACGTACCAAATGTTCTCCAGGGGTATTGAGAAGCTCGCAAAGGAGTCAACAACTTCTTGCAGTTCGGTCCAGTTGGTGTAACCCCATCGGCATTGATGATATCCAAAGGTGAAGTACTGTTGCATGGCAGGAAGACCAACAGCACTAATTTGGTAGGCTTTCGTGACTTTTTCCTGAGTCGGGCCAGCATAGAAGTAAAGATCGATGCTACCACCAAGCGTTCTCCAGGTGATATTGGAAGGTCTCATCAACACCTCTTGACCGTGCGAGTTCCGCATATATACTCCATGAGAGTACGAGACGTATTTTGTGGTCGAATCTGTTGCATTTGGAGCGTATTTCAAATTACCCGTAGTCTCGTTCATCTCGTAGTATCGAGTATCCAGGTAGAAAGCGTGGTCGCCGTAGATGTTGTAGTCGATTGGATCCCCAGCATCTGCAGCCCAGAAAGTGCGAGTGAAATTGTTCCCCATTCGAAACCCATGAATCACTTCGCCCAATCCATAAAGGTTATAATTCTCAGGTAGAGGGCTTGCAAACTCAATGAATTGGTTTTCAAAGACCAATTGGCTCCCAGCAGTCGAGAAAAGAATGTCCCCTGTTGACTGACGGATGATGGTGAAAGAGAAAGTTGGGTCGTTACTCCAGACAAAGCTTAGGTCGTTTTCAAGGGTAGTGGAACTCGCATCGGCATCGATTGTTGGCTTTGGAACCAACGCTTCTGGCAGAATATACCAGGAGCGGTTTGACGAATCAACGTATGTAGGGATAATCTCGACATGGAGACGGTCGTAGGATTGATATTCCACAGTCAAGCTCAAGGAATCAACATCGGTACCGTATACGTTACAAGCCGTTCCAGCGAGATTCAGATCAGCCGTCAAGCCATATGGGGTTCGTTTGACGTTAGAGGCTTTGTATCCGGGGCAAACATCTTGAGCATTGACTGCCTGGGGATCATTGATGTTGGGAAGTAATGGAACACTGGCGTCTGCCGAGGCTGGAACTGTGAAGATTGATCTGAAGCTCGTTGTGGTGGAAGATTGAGAGGACGCGGTGCCAGCAAAGGCACAAAGAATTGCGCATACGGCTAGGACCGCTCTACCTGTCATCTTTCGCCGTGTGTAGATGACTTGATGACAAGTGTGCAGCAAGAAAAGAAAAGAGCCAAACACTTGAAGGTGGCGACAAAAAAGGTGCTCCGCAGAAAAGATAGGACGCCTTTCTGAAAGCTCAAACGGTCCCGTCATGAGGTATAAATAAAAATCCCTTCCACACTTGTGCTCAAATGTCCCGCGACAGACCGGATTCTCAGGGAAGTCTGCATGAACGATGACCTAGGTGAAGCTCTAAGCAGGATTGTTGAGAGACTAGATTTTTGGGCCCGATCTCTGTACTTCTTGAGTAAGGAGGTTAGGGGCCGAGTGAGATGTACTCTAGGATAACGAAACGGCCCGAGTCACCTGCACGCACGATGCTTGAAGAAGTAAACCGAGCTGGGGTGAATAAGGCCGAAAGCTTGTGTTGTTATGATCGACGTCAACCATCACAGAAACTTGATCTTATGATGCGGAAAGGAAGGGAAGGGAAGGTAGCCTCTCCGTAGAAAGAACAATTAGTTTCTCGTGGTATTTTATCGCCGTTACTTGTACCTGTCAATCTTCTCAAAGCTCCTGCAGTTGCACCCCAATGATAGGAGGGGTTGCTTTTGACCCCTCTTTTGGCCCCTCTTTTGGCCCCGCGTTGTTGATTGTTGTTTGCCGCGCAGTGATGTCATGGTTTGGATTTTGGCAAGGGGAGCTCTGATTAATCCTGGTCTCAAGAAGCGCCGAAGAAGGGCAGAAATTGCCGTTGCTGGTGTTTGTCATGTTTGGCCGAGAATTGAAGCGATGAACTCTGGAAAGGAGTTGTGGGGGCTGCGGAGATGCACCGATGGGGAACCCTGCCTCAGGCTGTCCGAGCAAAACTAGCAATCTTGCTCCTTCAAAACAAAAACAACTCAAGTCTTTCTCTGTTACGTCGAGAGTAGGCGGCGTGCGAGCCTCTATCCCGGCAGTTTGAATGCTTTATGTCAATGGCAGATCCTATCATTTGCTATGCCATGAATCTGGCAGCAGTTTCTCGAGACCCGAATGCAATCCACGAAACAGCTCAGCGACGCGATTGTTCAAGTACTTCTCGGACGAGACACTTCATGAGAGGCTTGGTGATATTCCCTGATTATTCGTTTCATGTCGGCATTTGTGGCAATAGGCATCAACGGGTGAGAGCTGCTGCAATATTTTCCCTGAACCTTCGCAAACTCTGTGACATGTCGTTCACGACCACAGAACCACTGCTTCGATCGCCCAAAAAGGAAATTTCGCGTCGAGCTATCAAATCCACAAACCACGAGGTGAACCCATCGTCCCATGAATGAGCCCACATACAATGCAGCCTTCCACCGCTGAGAAGCCTGCGAGCCGAAACATCGAAACGCAAGAATACGTGGGCTACATGGTGAAAGTCGGTGGGAAGGAGCCATCGACCTGAGCCACAGATCATTCTCTTTTGTCTGGAAAATATGGCCATGCGTGACGCCCAAGTGGAGCCTCAAGGGAACCCGTCAATGCGGCTGGGCCTAGATCTTAAGGAGACTCAGCTCCTTAGCAGTGGCGGTGAGAGTGACGTTCTGTTTCCCACAAGGCTGAAGAGACTGGTTCACATCATCCAAGACCTCACAGTCGGGGGTTCGAATCGCATTCTTTTCATTTGGAAAGACGATGCTCACGATAGAAGAAATACACAACCAAACTCACCAAATCTTCCTAACGCCTTCTTACTGGCAATGAAGGGAACTTTGCTTGCATACGACTAGCTGCAAGGCGCGACACGAGGCTGAGAGCAGACCTTCCATAGGGGTCTTTTAAGGGTCTTTTAGGGGTGTTACCAATGCCTGATGGCCGAACACTTCCGGCAGGAAAGACAATCCGCATATGCAGACCGGAGTACTGGCTGCTCTTTTCGGTGTTCTGCTGAGAAGCTTTTCGCGGGGGCGTTGTTGGGCTGACGCTTGACCAATTGAGGAGCCCGAAGTTTCGTAACCCCGCTCACCACGAATTGCTATAAGTAATCTGATAAGCTGACATGGCGCCATCAGGCGCTCGGTAAATACAAATACTGTGTAACTTCCACCTATCCCGTGCTATGAATAGTTTTCTTTTACAAATAGGGGCTCTCTCAAATGGAATTGGGGAGGAGAAAGAGAAACAGAAATGAATCCCCTGTACGAAGGTCTCTGTTCAAAAGTCCTGCTACGCTAAAAATCGCCACAATGCTAAGACTCTCTGACCTAGCAACGGCGATAGCAACTAGGTGCCTAAAGCAAAGTCGCTGACAACGACATTTACAGGCTTTCTACATTAAAGCTTGGACACTAAACAGCCTGTAACCCTTCCAATCTTACAGTGGCTGCTGTGCCAGGCCTGTGGCGCATCTGTGGCGTTTTTAGCGTGGCAGGACTTTTGATCGGGATCTTCATAGGGAACATGGTAGAATTTCTTGCGTGCATGCAAGTGCTCAACGCGACATTAAGCGGGAGTGTCCGAGCATTTAACCTTCCGAGATGTCGATCGTTCTGTGGCTATGATGTGCCAGTCACCAACCCATAATTTGGGTCTTTACAGATACGTTTACATACATTTGGGAACTCGTCATTTCTCCCTAATCGGAGTGGTGTAATACATCCACTCCAAACTCGATCGAAGCCCGAAAGTTGATCAAAGTGTTAGGATTGACGAAAGTTTCGGTTTCAAAAACGGATGTTTGATGCACAGGGATCACCTCCGAACGTGGGGTCCCCGCCTCTGAAAGTCCGGAATATCTCAGCCTCGCAGCGTGAAGTTTCATTTGCCGGACGTGAGATCCTCGGTAAAGCAGCTGCAGCAGGTGCTTCTATGGATTCATTCTCTTTTGTATTTCTTGTCCCACCTCACTAAAGTCTTTCAGGATACGGTTTGGATGTCCACCAATATCGGCTGCACTTGTGTGACCGAACTGCAGCTCATGGCTGTCAAATTGGTACTACCAATTTTACTCGTGGCACCTTAATCTCCAAAGCCAGTCGTGCATGTGATGAGTTTGTATGCTTCGCTGATTGAGTTTTCTTCATCTTCTCGACCCTTCCTTGACTCCGCTGGCGATCATTTGGAATCAACCCAGTCAAGCAATCTAATTCCCATTTGTTATACGTCAATTGCTCGTAATCTAGCCAGCTCACTCACCATTAGGTGCAGTGCCAAGATCCGACGCGTCGCTACTTATTTGTCAGCCTCGTGAGTAGTAGCTTGCGTTCCATTGGATTTGGATCCCCGCAGAGGCCCTCCCCGGCTTTATAAAATCATCGTCCTTTTTCACATAGCTCAGACTTCCGCAGTTCTTGCATCAGTCATCCTTGCAAGCTCTCTCAAGAACACACAATTCAATTGACCCAAAGATGCACTCATCATGGGTTTTGCTGGGCCTTCTCGGCCTGGCTCAAGCAGCTTGCCCATACATGGATGAATTTGATTCTACAGACGCAGAAGTTCATGGACACCGCAATGAGATCCGAGATTTTGCGGACGATGCCGATTTCTTGAAACAGTTCACTCTCGACGACTCAAACGCATTCATCACCTCTGACGCAGGTGGTCCCATCCAAGACAGCATGAGCTTGAAAGCTGGGCAGCGTGGTCCAACGCTTCTTGAGGACTTCATATTCCGCCAGAAGATTCAGCACTTTGACCACGAACGTGTATGTTGCCGATTCTCCTTTCTTTGATAAAGATATTACTGACATTCCACTTTCCAGGTTCCTGAACGCGCAGTCCATGCTCGAGGCGCTGGTGCCCATGGAGTGTTCACGAGTTATGGAGATTATAGTAATATGACCGCTGCGTCATTCTTAGCTGCCCGGGGGAAACAAACACCTGTCTTTGTTCGATTCTCAACTGTGGCTGGAAGCAGAGGCAGCTCTGACACTGCTCGAGACGTTCACGGATTTGCAACTAGGTTTTACACTGACGAGGGGAACTTTGGTGAGTGGTCGCAGCAGCATTATTGACATGATCTCAACGACTTTAGACTTCTCCTTGGTTCGTTGGTTGCTAATCTCATCATTCAATGCGCAGATATCGTCGGAAACAACATCCCTGTTTTCTTCATTCAAGATGCAATCCTCTTCCCCGACCTCATCCATGCTGTCAAGCCTAGCCCCGATAAAGAGATACCACAAGGCGCAACAGCTCACGATTCAGCTTGGGACTTCTTCAGCCAGCAGCCTAGCGCGCTGCACACGCTTTTCTGGGCCATGGCTGGCAATGGCATTCCGAGATCATACAGGCACATGGATGGGTTTGGCGTCCACACTTTCAGAATGGTCACAGATTCTGGTGCTTCGAAGCTCATCAAATGGCACTGGAAGACGAAGCAAGGAAAGGCCAGCTTAGTTTGGGAGGAGGCCCAAGTTCTTGCCGGGAAGAACGCAGATTTCCATCGACAAGATCTCTGGGACGCCATTGCTTCCGGGAATGGCCCTGAGTGGGAACTTGGAGTGCAAATTGTGGATGAGGCGGATGAGCTCTCTTTTGGATTCGATCTTCTTGACCCTACCAAGATCATTCCCGAAGAACTCGTTCCTGTCCAGTTGATTGGGAACATGAAGCTAGACACCAATCCTCGGAATTACTTTGCTGAGACCGAGCAAGTCATGGTAAGTGCTTTTGATTCTTGCTCATGGATGGCGAGTGGGTGCTGACCTCTCTTTAGTTCCAGCCAGGTCACATTGTACGTGGCATTGACTTCACTGAAGACCCACTTCTCCAAGGCCGAATTTATTCTTACCTCGACACCCAACTCAATCGTCACGGTGGACCAAATTTCGAACAACTCCCAATCAATCGTCCACACGTTCCAATTCACAACAACAACAGAGATGGCGCCGGACAAAACTACATTCCCATCAATATTGCAGCATATTCTCCAAATACTCTCAACGGTGGCAATCCCAAGGAAGCAAACCAGACAACAGGCAACGGCTTCTTCACAACCCCCGGTCGAACAGTCACAGGAAATCTCGTCCGAGCTGTATCCTCTACCTTCGCGGACGTCTGGTCTCAACCCCGCCTGTTCTTCAACTCCCTCATCCCCGTCGAGCAACAATTTCTCATCAACGCCATGCGCTTCGAGGTTTCCCACATCCAATCTTCAGTCGTCAAATCGAACGTCATTATCCAACTCAATCGTGTCAGCAATGATCTTGCAAAACGCGTCGCTGAAGTCGTGGGCGTCGCTGCACCGGCTCCTGATCCGAAATTCTATAATAACAATAGCACGGCTTTCGTATCCATCTTCAACAAAACCTTACCGACGATCGCGACATTGAATGTGGGTATCCTAGCTAGTGTCAACTCTCCGGGATCTCTCAGCCAAGCTGCCGCCCTCGCAAAGAGCTTCTCCGGCGTCGGCCTCAACGTCATCGTAGTCGGCGAGACCTTATCCTCAGGAATCAACCAAACCTACAGTGCTGCAGACGCGACAGGCTTCGACGGTATCATCGTTACTACTGGCGCAGAAACCCTTTTCACGAACGGCACAACATCCACATTCTTCCCTTCCGATAGACCGCTTCAAATTCTCGTTGATGGGTACAGATGGGGGAAGCCTGTTGGTGCGCTGGGAAGTGCTGTTTCCGTTTTGACGGTGGCGGGGATCACGACGACGCCGGGTGTGTTTACGAGTGCGAATACAACTTCGGGGGATATTTCGAGCTTTGTGACAGCTTTTGAGGGGGGTTTGAAAATGTTTAAGTTTATTGATAGGTTTCCGGTTGATTCTTAAGGGTTGGCTGCGGAGAAGGGTGTTTTGGTGGAAGATGGATTTTCTTCTATGGTCATACTTAATAATGTTCTTCAGACATGTATCTTGTGCATTCCTAGTTCAATGACGTCTCAATGATCACATCTAAAAGCCGAGCGGTCATGAATCGCCAAATGCCGAACAATATCTTTAGGAGGCCCTAGAATCTAATAACTCGTTTACATCTTCGTCAGTCACAACGTTATAGATGATACGAATTTCCAAGAGCCCCTTACTCCTTCCAAGGGCCAAAGCTCTTCACTAATTCGTCAAGACGGGGAACATCTTCAAATACGTATCAGCTACGTTCTCTAAGCCAGTATGAGCCGACTTGCAGGGGTTCCAAATCCAGTCACTGGATCCTATCCCTTCTTCACGGCGAACCCGTAACACCACAACCGGCAGCTGATCCACTCCTGATATCCGCGAAGCCCTGACGGGGATCAAGAGTACATAGGAAGAAGAGAATGTGGTTCTTTTAATATTCGCTAGGCAGAACATCGCAATCGTGTTGCTCTATCTTTGTTTCTGTTAGAGGTTTTGTACTGGCGTCGCTGTTGCGTTTAGCCGAAGAAAGGGAATAGAAGATAGGAACATGTTACTGGGAGCCCTGGTCCTGGCTTGCTAATCTAATTTCGTACTCGTGGTTGAGTCGTCTCTTGTCGAATATGGAACTACTATCGACCTAGGCTTGTGCGCACCACATGCTGTTCATGAAGCTCAATTATAGTGCAAAACAATCTTGTCAATGAAGCAATTAAGACTGCAATGAAGAATACGGGAGAACGATTCGCCCTGAGGTACCCTCGGCATACAACCCTATTACTCTTGTGTACCAGCCCTCTCGAGATGCCTTCCCTTTTAATACTGTTCCATAGATCTATTTAAACAAAGGTTCCGATGTACTTCTCCTACTTGGCTTCCCATTCTAAGACCTTTCGTAGAGTCGAACTTGTATAGCCATGAGATCAAAGGGAGAAAATAATAGATCACCGAAATCCTCCTCTTTCACCTCTTCCTTTTTTACCTCTTCGCCTTCCACCTCTTCGGACTTTCGTTCTAATTTGGGTGATCATGGTTGAACTCCACTGCATCTGGGCCCCGCACCGTCCACTATCAAGCCAACAAACGGCCTCCCTAAGAGTGCTACGATGGCCGTAAATCGGCATTCAAGCCAGATATCGAACACGGAGTCACAGCGCCATGGTAGTCGCTCTCCGCTGTCGCATAACCTGTCGAGCTGATAGGAGGAAGAAGAGCAGGCGCAGGTGGTAATGTTGAAGATGGGCTGGTAGACTGCTTATTGTTAGCAATGCATAGAAATACAGATGAAAGAACTTACATATTTGCCCATAATCTTCTTCAAAGCACTTGCAAGGTCCTTCCAGCGGAAAATTTTGACATCCTTCTCCATGTTGCGGAGCTTTGGACTTGGAAACGCCATGATGAATTTGAAGAATTCCTCGCTGCCTTGCTTTCCCTTGGATACCGTCAATGGTCGGAAGCCTTCAAAATTTCTCCGTATCCTGTCTTTCTCCTCCGCCGTGAAACGTGCTGCAACCAGCTATTCGAGATAAAGCGTATCAACACTAGTGACGAAACATTCATTCTTCCTTCCCCAATATATGCAACTAATGCAAATACTGTTCGGGGGTCGATCGTCAACTGGCACTAATTTGAAAGAGGTGTTGATCGTGCGCCTAATTGCGCAGTTGGAAGCACACAAGTCGTCTCTTTACTTCCCATTCCTCGTCCGACCAATTCTCAGCCATTCATTCCAATCACCGTTAATCTCTAGCTTCGAATTTTGGAAAAGTAATTTCTGGTGTGCGGAGACTCTATCCCTTCGATTTTTCCATCAGTGGAACTGCTTGGATTTTTTTTACCAGACGCGAGATTTCAAAACCACTGGTCCTCGGGACAATATATATGTACTACTTGGCATCTGTTCATTTCTCAATTGGGATTCTTGCGGATTATGAGAAATTACCGCAAGTGGTCCTGTTGGATCGTGACACCTGAGTCATAACCCACTTGGCCCCGTTGCCTAGGGAATGAGTCACTCGCTGTAATATAGCCCTTGGATCACTACTCTCTAAATGTCAAGCTGCTTTCACATTCTACAAATCTGACCTCGCAACAGGTCCTTCGCGGATTCACGTATTTGTATCTTAACCGTTCCGATCTGGACCTACTTGCAGCACGATCCCGATATTCCTAGCGGGGTGGGCTCATGGGTTCCGCAGTGGACTCATCAGTCGCAGAGGACTCAAGTCTTATTTCGCCTTGTCCGTCTCCGGCATCCAGAACAAACTGCTAGCAAGGGCTTCTCCGCGTCTATCATCAGGAATCCCAGCAGTAATATTTTGAAAGCTTTTGTGTTCGATTTGATGTAGCGGTAGACTGCATCAGCATAGATAATATGTTGTTCAATTCACGACAAGCCCCGCCCCCCCACCAAAAAAAAAAAAAAAAAAAAAAAAAAAA